>JAVLUX010000017.1:44581141-44598641 GCA_032164185.1 Moxostoma hubbsi | reverse complement strand
TCAACCCTCGATCGGTTTATCTACAGTGCAACTGGATTGTGCTCCAGTAAGCTTGTGAATGTAGCGGGTTATGTCATGCACTATAGTGTCGAGTGTATTAAGTGTCCACTGCAGGTCTACTACAGCCCAACTCATTATGAACAACGTCAGATAAGTCATGATAAGAACACAACAAGAACACGGAACGAGTGTCTCTGACACGCACATTAAACGCAGCATCACTCCAGGACGATGGGTATTCATTTGTTGTTGTTGCTCAGCAGCTGGGCTGCATGCTCAGAGCAGGTGGCGACTCGTGAGGGGACGGAGAAGAAACGCGTGCCATGTGTTTGTGTGGGAGGCAACAGGACGAGGGGGGGATGGGGGTCCCCTCATCTTCTTTCGAGAAACAAGAAATATACGAGGGCCTACATGGAGACCTAGTTTTGTCTCTGTGGCCTCAAAGGTTCATTGTATTGTGGGATAAGCACAAACATAACAATTTAGACATTGTTTCAAATGTATATCCTCTAGAGTCTGGACCAATGCACAGATCTGCCGTTCAATGCCTATAAGAATCAATCCATACGCTAATTATATACAGTACATCGATGGGTTGCAAATAAAGTATCGTTTGAAATCTAAAGGGATATATTTCATATCTTTCAATCTTTAAGATTGTAGGGCGCCATTCAAGCGATGAGGTGCCCTGTCTAACTATCACCTCATTAGCCACGATAATTATCTACATGTGTTAACACATATACGATTGAACTGCTATTAACCTATACAAAACTTGACCCAGACAGTACAATCGTTTATAACATCAGCCAATCAGAAGTGTGCATCCCTCTGGTGCATCCCTAATTGAACACAGGTTCATAATTGGACATAATGTCACGTTCTTTTGGAGTTGTACTGCGGTATTGTCTATTAAAAATGACGTGTAATGTGGTTTTACCATGTTTTTTTACATTTTCAATGGTAATACCATGTTTTGAATAAGTACCATAGTATTACCATGTTTTTGGATATTTATCTTGGCGATATGTTGTGGACACGTACCATGGTGTTAGATTGTTTTGGGACATTTACCATGATAATACCATGTTTTGGACATTTACCATGATAATACCACGTTTTGGACATTTACCATTATAACACCATGTTTTGGACATTTACCATAATAATACCATGTTTTGGACATTTACCATGATAATATCAAGTTTTTGGACATTTACCATAATAATACCATGTTTTGGACATTTACCATGATAATATCAAGTTTTTGGACATTTACCATAATAATACCATGTTTTGGACATTTACCATGATAATATCAAGTTTTTGGACATTTACCATTATAACACCATGTTTTGGACATTTACCATGATAATATCAAGTTTTTGGACATTTACCATAATAATACCATGTTTTGAACATTTACCATGATAATACCACGTTTTGGACATTTACCATTATAACACCATGTTTTGGACATTTACCATAATAATACCATGTTTTGGACATTTACCATGATAATATCAAGTTTTTGGACATTTACCATTATAATACCATGTTTTGGACATTTACCATGATAATACCATGTTTTGGGACATTTACCATGATAATACCATATTTTTGGACATTTACCATAATACTATGTTTTTGGACATTTACCATTATAATACCATGTTTTTGGAAAGTTACCATGATTATACCATGTTTTTGGACATTTACTATGATAAATTACCATGATAATACCATGTTTTGGACATTTACCATGATAATATCAAGTTTTTGGACATTTACCATAATAATACCATGTTTTTGGACATTTACCATTATAATACCATGTTTTGGACATTTACCATGATAATACCATGTTTTGGGACATTTACCGTGATAATACCATGTTTTTGGACATTTACCATTATAATACCATGTTTTTGGACATTTACCATTATAATACCATGTTTTGGACATTTACCATGATAATATCAAGTTTTTGGACATTTACCATTATATTATTATATTATTATTACCATGTTTTGAACATTTACCATTGTAACACCATGTTTTGGACATTTACCATAATAATACCATGTTTTGGACATTTACCATGATAATATCAAGTTTTTGGACATTTACTATTATAATACCATGTTTTGGACATTTACCATGATAATACCATGTTTTGGGACATTTACCATGATAATACCATATTTTTGAACATTTACCATAATACTATGTTTTTGGACATTTACCATTATAATACCATGTTTTTGGAAAGTTACCATGATTATACCATGTTTTTGGACATTTACTATGATAAATTACCATGATAATACCATGTTTTGGACATTTACCATGATAATATCAAGTTTTTGGACATTTACCATAATAATACCATGTTTTTGGACATTTACCATTATAATACCATGTTTTGGACATTTACCATGATAATACCATGTTTTTGGACATTTACCATGATAATTTACCATGATAATACCATGTTTTGGACATTTACCATGATAATATCAAGTTTTTGGACATTTACCATTATAATACCATGTTTTGGACATTTACCATGATAATACCATGTTTTGGGACATTTACCATGATAATACCATGTTTTTGGACATTTACCATAATACTATGTTTTTGGACATTTACCATTATAATACCATGTTTTTGGAAAGTTACCATGATTATACCATGTTTTTGGACATTTACCATGATAAATTACCATGATAATACCATGTTTTGGACATTTACCATGATAATATCAAGTTTTTGGACATTTACCATAATAATACCATGTTTTTGGACATTTACCATGATAATACCATGTTTATGGACATTTACCATGATAATACCATGTTTTGGACATTTACCATGATAATATCAAGTTTTTGGACATTTACCATAATAATACCATGTTTTTGGACATTTACCATGATAATACCATGTTTATGGACATTTACCATGATTATACTATGTTTTTGAACATTTACCATGATAATACCATGTTTTGGACATTTATCTTGGTGATACCATGTTTTTGGACATTTACCATTATAATACCATGTTTTGGAGATTTACCATGATAATACCATGTTTTGGAGATGTACTATGATTTTATTATGCTTTTGTGGACAAGTGCCATGATGTTATATTATTTTTTTTTTATTAACCACATTATTACCATGTTTTTTGGACATTTACCATTATAATACCATGTTTTTGGAAAGTTACCATGATTATACCATGTTTTTGGACATTTACCATAATACTATGTTTTTGGACATTTACCATTATAATACCATGTTTTTGGAAAGTTACCATGATTATACCATGTTTTTGGACATTTACCATGATAAATTACCATGATAATACCATGTTTTGGACATTTACCATGATAATATCAAGTTTTTGGACATTTACCATAATAATACCATGTTTTTGGACATTTACCATGATAATATCAAGTTTTTGGACATTTACCATAATAATACCATGTTTTTGGACATTTACCATTATAATACCATGTTTTGGACATTTACCATGATAATACCATGTTTTTGGACATTTACCATGATTATACCATGTTTTTGGACATTTACCATGATAATATCAAGTTTTTGGACATTTACCATAATAATACCATGTTTTTGGACATTTACCATTATAACACCATGTTTTGGACATTTACCATGATAATACCATGTTTTTGGACATTTACCATGATTATACCATGTTTTTGGACATTTACCATGATTATACCATGTTTTTGGACATTTACCATGATAATTTACCATGATAATACCATGTTTTGGACATTTACCATGATAATATCAAGTTTTTGGACATTTACCATAATAATACCATGTTTTGAACATTTACCATAATAATACCATGTTTTTGGACATTTACCATTATAATACCATGTTTTTGGACATTTACCATTATAATACCAAGTTTTGGAGATTTACCATGATAATACCATGTTTTGGAGATGTACTATGATTTTATTATGCTTTTGTGGACAAGTGCCATGATGTTATATTATTTTTTTTTTTATTAACCACATTATTACCATGTTTTTTGGACATTTACCATTATAATACCATGTTTTTGGAAAGTTACCATGATTATACCATGTTTTTGGACATTTACCATAATACTATGTTTTTGGACATTTACCATTATAATACCATGTTTTTGGAAAGTTACCATGATTATACCATGTTTTTGGACATTTACCATGATAAATTACCATGATAATACCATGTTTTGGACATTTACCATGATAATATCAAGTTTTTGGACATTTACCATAATAATACCATGTTTTTGGACATTTACCATGATAATACCATGTTTTTGGACATTTACCATGATAATTTACCATGATAATACCATGTTTTGGACATTTACCATGATAATATCAAGTTTTTGGACATTTACCATGATTATACCATGTTTTTGGACATTTACCATGATAATTTACCATTATAATACCATGTTTTGGACATTTACCATGATAATACCATGTTTTGGACATTTATCTTGGTGATACCATGTTTTTGGACATTTACCATTATAATACCATGTTTTGGAGATTTACCATGATAATACCATGTTTTGGAGATGTACTATGATTTTATTATGCTTTTGTGGACAAGTGCCATGATATTATAATATTTTTTTTTTATTAACCACATTATTACCATGTTTTTTGGACATTCATCATTGTACTACCCTTTTTTTGGACATGTACTATGATTTTTATTATGCTTCTGTGGACATTTACCATGGTATTATAATGTTTTGGAGATGTACTATGGTTTTATCATGCTTTTTTGGACATGTACCATGGTTCTACTCTGTACTGTGTTTTTTAAATTTACCATAGTATTACCATGTTTTGGATATGTAGCCTACTTTAGTATAGTAATAATAATAATTATTATTATTTTGAACATGTATAGGCCTACGCACTATACCATCATACCATGTTACCCCCACAGCTGAGTATTGTAATAATGGTGAGAGTTATTATAGCATGTGTATGTTGACTCCGCCCCCTGTTTTGGAACATCTCACAGATGCTTCCGTTTGAACACTCAGCAGAGGCACGCGACTGGATCTATCAGTGGAGTGAACACAAACAACGCTCGAGGAGTATGGTCGGCATTCCAGGCGCTTTTCAATGTAAGTGCACTAATACAAGATGTTTGTTCGTGTTTCTATCTATTTATACTGGCGGGTTGTAGTGTACTACTGACAGAAGATAAACAGAGCAGCGAGAATAATATATATATATATATGGCCCCTTAAGGAAATGTAGCCGGGGCGTCACTAGAGCGCGAGCCCGAGGGGATCCTTCTCGGATGATGAGGAAGATTACGTGACCTAAAATTCAGCAATCATGCCGTGTGTCCCGTATTTCTGGCGGCAGTTTGGAATCAGAACTAGAGGCGCCCAATTCGCGAATGAATCCTCTTTTTGAGTCGGTTCTTTTTCAAAGAGTTGATCGAACAGTCTGAGTTCATTTAAAACTACGGAGGACCGAATCCGAAAATAAATAAATAAATAAAAATAAAAAAATTAATTATTAATGTATGTTTGTGTGTGTATATGTGTATATATATATATATATATATATATATATATATATATATATATATATATATTTACTTAGTGTACTTAGAAATTAAAAATAAATAAATGTTAAAATCTGACATAAATTAATATTTTTGCTTTTATTTTGCGTGTATGCGCGTTTAGACATTTACGTCATTGTGGTCATTGATTTCCATTTTTCCCCACATTTATTTTATTATGCATGTATTGTTTTTCCAACAATATTTATCTCTATATTTGTCTATTTCTTCATTTATTTGTCTGCTTACCAAAGAGGGTCGTTAACAGTAAATATTAATAATACTGTATCATTTCACGTGCAGCGTTTGTATATTTGTATCGTCCTTTGAAATGACTTAAATAGTGATGATTAAATATGATTCTGGTCATTAAATACATTTGACTCAACCACAAGATGTCATTGTGACCTTTGAGCTTCCCTTTGGAGCACTCTTTTTAATGCCTGAAGAAGAAAACATGCCCCGCCCCCCTCATTACCATACAGTCAAAGAAATGTATAAATACATCAATATGTGTATAAATTAATATATAGTAAATAAATAAACGTGGACATAAATTCAATAATGTATAAATAAGGAAATAAATGTATAAATACTCATTTATGTCAGATTTTAGCATTTATTCATGCATTTCTACGTAAACTTTATTTTGTTTGTTTAATTTATTTATTTGTTATTTTATTTCACATTCACATTCGGGGGTCAGTGAGTATTGATGCTGACTATCACCCCTCGAGTTTGAATTCAGGGCGTGCTGAGTGACTCCAGTCAGGTCTCCTAAGCAACCAAATTGGCCCGGTGGCTAGGGAGGTTAGAGTCACATGGGGTAACCTCCTCGTGGTCGCTATAATGTGGTTCTCGCTCTCGGTGGGGCGTGTGGTGAGTTGTGTGTGGATGTTTCGGAGAATAGCGTGAAGCCTCTACATGCGTCTCCGTGGTAACGCGCTCAACAAGCCTCTTGATGAGATGCACGGATTGACGGTCTCAGACGCGGAGGCAACTGAGATTCGTCCTCCGTCACCCGGATTGCGGCGAGTCGCTACGCCGCCACGAGGACTTGGAGCGCATTGGGAATTGGGTCGATACACATCGATACATGTTGGACATTTTTCACGCGGTGGCTAAAGTGTCGTCTTTTTTAGCATTTAGTGCTAAAACTGTCAAGGATGATGATAAGGGGCCGTCTGAATGCATGTTCAGTTTCTTGGTATCATTCATCTTCAATATAGTATTACTGACTGGCACTGCCGCCCCTTATATGGATATTAGGCGGCATAGTGGACCTACTCCCCAGGGGGGGGCACCAGAAAATCCACCGGCTGCCAATCCTCGCACATACCAACCAATGTAGCATGTTTGTTTATAATGATGGCACCAGATATATGCTAACACCGTTGTGTTTTGATACATACCACATCACTCTTTGATTACTTTTTCACACCATTTATTTAAATGGTGTATCGTATTTAAATGTCATGGTCCTGCAAGCTGTCTACAGACCCTGTTACCCACACTAATCTGTTTTGAGGGTCTAGAGACGGACGGACCCCTCGCTTCTGTCTCACCGGAGGATTTGGTGTTAATCCCTCCGGCAAAGTTTCACACCATCTGGACTTTAGTGCTGCTCCGTACACTGAACTACAGGAGGCCTGTCGTTGTGCCAGGACGGTGGTGTTGGGGTCACTTATGCTTGGGAATAACACAGGCCATTGTTTAACCCCCCCCCCCCCCCCCCAATGCACTGAATAACTAATGCATCTAATTGATGACATAGAACTTGCATGTTGATCCACCACAAGAGGGCGTTATAGGATGTGCAGTTTGGATGAGTATTGAAGATTGATTGGATGTTTATAGCTGTACTTTACAATGATGTAATGATTTTTTTTGGTATTATGTCAAAAAAAAAAACAACAATGTTGCGATTTTTTTTTTTTTTTTTTTTTTTTTTTTTTTTTTTTTGGCATCTTAGCAATTACCAAATGTCCAAAAACTATGATATTGCCATGGTACATTTTTGAATCTTTTTTTTTTTTTGCTAGAGGAACCAGGGCAAATTTACACCCCAATGTTTGTGAGTACCAGTCCAGGTGTAAACGTGTGACTCTTGGACTTTGGGTTCAATTTCCTCTCAAGCTTTTGGCTGGAGTTCTTGTAAAGGGGTACGTGTGCGTGTGTGTGTGTGTGTGTGTGTGTGTGTGTTTTAGCATTGGGGGAGGTTAGATTCCTATCTGCTGATTAGAGAAAGGAAACACGGGACAAAAGAGTCCTTAAGGTTTGAATTAGCGCTTTAATTGGTCTTGGTCTCTCGCTTGCTGGGGTCTCCAGCGATGGAAACACGGCGTTCTGGTCACGTCGGAGATTTTTTGCATGTCTGAAAGAGAGAGTACGAGCGGGAATGAAGTATGGATCTCCATTAGTTTTAGCAGCTGTTAGTGTTTAAGGAGGCCCCGGGCGAGGGCAGCCTTGGCCCGGTTCGACTCCATGAGTCTCCTCTTAAAGCTGCTGAGAGCGGGACTGTGTCCTATTAACAATTAACCAAACACTTTGAGTCTCAGAGATAATAGAGGGGATGCTTACCACACAATAGATGAGTTTTGGGGGTTTGCAGATACTCGAGTATCAAACCTAACTAGAATGACTATACTTATCTTTTGGTCTGCGAAATATGTGGTCCAGCAGGAAAAGCATGCTAAAAAGAAATCACGGCAAATATTTAATCAATTATTGATGAAAAAATGTACATACGGTATCTTTACAAAGGGGAGGATCTCAGCTTTCAAATAACACATAGATTGAGCTTGTAGTCCACTCGGAGGCCGAGATATTCAAATAAAAAATGGGGGCGTTGCATGAACTGAAAATTAGACTGAATGTCTATGGACGAGCACATCCGTGAGGGCAAAGATGCATTACAGCGCCACCTACATTTCAGATCTGCATATTGTATTGGAAAACAATTCTAGTATTTGCTGCCATCTAGTGGAATGAAATAAGAGGGAGATAGCATGAACAGAACCAGAATTACATGCTTTCTAAGGACAGAAAAAATAACATTAAAAATGTATGAATAATTTGTCTTTTTTTTCATTTCTGTGGTTTGTGGCAGCTGCCTCTGACCTTCTACGGCAGCGGTCGCGGTTTGTGGCAGCTGCCGCTGACCTTCTACGGCAGCGGTCGCGGTTTGTGGCAGCTGCCGCTGACCTTCTACGGCAGCGGTCGCGGTTTGTGGCAGCTGCCGCTGACCTTCTACGGCAGCGGCCGCGGTTTGTGGCAGCTGTCGCTGACCTTCTACGGCAGCGGTTGCGGTTTGTGGCAGCGGCCGCTGACCTTCTACGGCAGCGGTCGCGGTTTGTGGCAGCTGCCGCTGACCTTCTACGGCAGCGGTCGCGGTTTGTGGCAGCTGTCGCTGACCTTCTACGGCAGCGGTCGCGGTTTGTGGCAGCTGTCGCTGATCTTCTACGGCAGCGGTCGTGGTTTGTGGCAGCTGCCGCTGACCTTCTACGGCAGCGGTCGCGGTTTGTGGCAGCTGCCGCTGACCTTCCACGGCAGCGGTCACGGTTTGTGGCAGCTGCCGCAGCTTGTAGCACATGCCACAAACTCAGCTGCCACAAACCGCTGCAGCTACCGTAGAATGTCAGTGTCAGCTGCCGTTGGAGGTCAGTGTCAGCTGCCACAAACCGTGGCAACTGCCGTTGGAGGTCAGTGTCAGCTGCCACAAACCGTGGCAGCTGCCGTTGAAGGTCAGTGTCAGCTGCCACAAACCGTGGCAGCTGCCGTTGGAGGTCAGTGTCAGCTGCCACAAACCGCGGCCGCTGCCGTAGAAGGTCAGCGGCAGCTGCCACAAACCGCGACCGCTGCCGTAGAAGGTCAGCGGCAGCTGCCACAAACCGCGACCGCTGCCGTAGAAGGTCAGCGGCAGCTGCCACAAACCGCGACCGCTGCCGTTGGAGGTCAGTGTCAGCTTCCACAAACCAATGCAGCTCCCTTTGGAGGTCAGTGTCAGCTGCCACAAACCGCTGCAGCTGCTGTAGTAAGTCAGCGGCAGCTGAGCTTGCCACCTGAAGTGTCGCTATTAGCTGCCGCAATTTGAGCTTGCTGTCTCTTTAAATGAGAGGCTCAAAATGGCAAATATGAAAAAGTTACATCTGACTCTTTGCATTTGAATGTGATTGACCCCGTTTTCAGTGTTTAGCTACTCAGCAGGCTGCCTGTTTGTCGTATTCCCTCCCTGGTCCATGTGCTAGCGTGTGCACGTTTGTGTGTGTTGGATGTGTGTTATCTACGCAAGAACACACAAAGTGGTAATTGAGATCAGCTCTGCCAGATGTTTCTTGTTGCCCACCGCTGTGTGGACAGGCTGGGGAAGGTTGAATCCAGATGTCGAGGCTCCGTAGCGGCTGTTGCGCAGGATGTCAGTTTGCAGGAGACATGGACTGTTATGCGACTGGACCTCCTGGAGTCGTGCCTCTGAACTCCGTGTAGACGCGTCCTTTCCTCCTTTCCGTATACGCCGATTGCTAACTCCCACCACAAACGTTTTCTCAGCTCTCTTCAGCTCTGTTTTAAAACACTTGAATGGAATTGTTCACCCGCCACATTGAGTTTGACACCTGTGGGTTAGCTTGGAAACGACTTGTAACGTAGCGCCCAAGTCATATAGATTTTGCCTTTTTGTCCTTTTTGTAAACCAATCTTTTCAAAGGGATTTTGGCTTGTTGTTTACAGTTTCCCAGTCTCAGACAGGCCTCAGGGTTGAAGAGTCCTCGAGCGCTGATGCGTATTGTTGTCGCTTGAATTGTTCGGCAAATTGTCCACAGGTACTGATGGTTATTGGCTGCGCCTGCGGTGCTCAAGGTGCTTTGAAAACAAAAACAGATGAATCGAAGCTTCCTTAATGTGCAGTCTTGGGTTCTGAGTCTCTCTCGCGTGCACGTGAGTGGCGGGATTATTAGAGTATGGATGATTGTCCCTCTGAACTTTCCGGCTCTTTGTGCACCGGTTGAGTTTAAAGGAGACAAAGAAGCTAGTCATTGAGCAGTCTATCAGAGAGGGGAGCATTTAAGAGCTTGTGAAAGGGGCTTATCGTGCCATTAAGCTTTTTAAAACCCCCACTATCCCTCCCCCCCCCCCCCCCCCACACACACACACCTCTTCAAAACAGGACTGCTTAGCTTGAGAATAACCCCTCCACCTCTTCAGCCCACATTTTCTTGATAGCAGTTAAGCTTTCAGATTTAAGAAGCTTTATCAGCACGGTGAAACACTTATTGGCTCCCAATTTGGACACAGGTCACACTTGATGCAACATGTCATTGCATTTGATAGCAAAATATCAAAGTAAATCACATTCATTTTAAAGACGGATAGCGCTAGCGCAAAGCAAAGCAGTTGACATAAAGACGTTTTTAGGTTTCAAATGATATAGCAATAGATCTAGTTAAAAAAACGAAGATACTTTGTGTTTGTCAGTGCGTTACGGTCTCATGTTGCTCGTGAATGTGCTTAACTCCACCTGTGGTTCCTCCAACATGATCACACGTGAAGTCGGCATGCTGTTTCCGAAAGTTCTGGTACCCTAGGATCGGCAACAGGATGCCGACTCGCTTGCATGAACTATCTCCCATCCAGGGTTGGACTGGTAACCTGGCAGACCGGGCATTTTCCAGGTGGCCGTCGCACTTTGGGGCCAATCAGGGGCGGACTGGTCATTTGGAGAACCGAGCAGGCCAGTGGGTCGGCCGCGAAACGTGCCGAATGGTCCGCGATTAGCTAAAATGAGCCGCCGCGTTATGCAGAACGGACCACAAAATGGCACCGCGATGTGCATAAAAGGACAGCAAACACCCCCACCGGAGCACTGCCCCATGTGTCCAAAGCGGTAGGTGTTTCTGGGCGTATACTGATTTCGGCTAAAGAAAAATCGGCACACACCGCTGATTTTTATGTTAGGTCAGGCTGGATATAAATGGATGTCACACTTGTTTATTTGCTCTGAAACTTTTATCGCTTTAGCCTCTGGAGGCAATGTTTTCAAATTCGGTCGACGTATACCGATTTCGGCTAAAGGAAAAATCAGCACACACTTGCTGATTTTTATGTTAGGTCAGGCTGGATAGAAATAGATGTCACACTTGATTATATGCTCTGAAACACTTACCGCTTTAGCCTCTGGAGGCAGTGTTTTCAAATTCGGTCGACGTATACCGATTTCGGCTAAAGAAAAATCGGCACACGCTTGCTGATTTTTATGTTAGGTCAGGCTGGATATAAATAGATGTCACACTTGATTATATGCTCTGAAACTTTTATCGCTTTAGCCTCTGGAGGCAGTGTTTTCAAATTCGGTCGATGTATACCGATTTCGGCTAAAGAAAAATCGACACACGCTTGCTGATTTTTATGTTAGGTCAGGCTGGATATAAATGGATGTCACACTTGTTTATATGCTCTGAAACTTTTACCGCTTTAGCCTCTGGAGGCAGTGTTTTCAAATTCGGTCGACGTATACCGATTTCGGCTAAAGAAAAATCGGCACACACTTGCTGATTTTTATGTTAGGTCAGGCTGGATAGAAATAGATGTCACACTTGATTATATGCTCTGAAATATTTATCGCTTTAGCCTCTGGAGGCAGTGTTTTCAAATTCGGTCGATGTATACCGATTTCGGCTAAAGAAAAATCGGCACACACTTGCCGATTTTTATGTGAGATCAGGCTGGTTCCGCTGTGTGAATGTGAGTGGAACTGACATTGTAATTCACTAAAAAACACCAAGACAACAGTTGATTTAAAATTCATCATGTGCAAAAATGACTCCAACAGCATTTGAGAAGCACAGAGAACACTTGCTTTCATATTCTGTTATTTAATGCAATGCCATTCACATCATTTTACGAGTAAGTTAAGGGTCCAAAAACGTTTTGGGGGCCGCTGTATACATGCAATTTAGAAATAAAATCAAAACAATGGTTAATTTTCCACTTTAACTCTTTAAACGCTTTCTTTCGTGTTGATTGGAAAACCAGCTGTTCTGTGGCTGTCAGTTGCAGTTGGACCATTATTAAAAAAAGAGGTTATAAAATCTGCTTCACTCCAGACTGTGAGAACTTCAGCAGAGCATTGATGCAATTGACATTGATGCCCGCTGTGTGTGTGACTGATTCTCTCTCTCTCTCTCTCTCTCTCTCTCTCTGTCTGTCTGTCTATTCATTTTTACCCCATGCTTTAGGCCATACAATCACATTAAATGGAAATCTGTCACTTTTCATTGATCCATTATATTTCCATCTATAAATATATATTCTCATGCAACCCTGCATCCGCATGCGCTTAAATTGTTTTGTCTTTGCAATACGCTATGCATAATTTAATTTCATTTAAACTGACTGATCTCAGTTCAGCACACACTGTGATGTCAGTAAAGGGTTAAACTTTCGACGCACGAGTCATGTGACAAAACAACAGTCTTTGGGAGAAACGTCAACTAGACTGCATCTGGTAAGAAAGCTAAGTTTTTAAATTGAAACCTGTGTTTGTCAAAAGATTAGAGTCTCTAGTTTCATCCAATATGACTTTTTTTTTTAACTGTTCTGAGACCAGTGCAGACCATAGACTGTAAAAAAAGATGGACGACGCCCCTTCGCTCTTTTCCATCGGAGAGAACTGAAGCCGCCAGTGTCCCGATATGGCGCTGACATCTTGGAACTTGAGTCTGCGCACTTGCGTTTTCGGGACCAGTCATGCGCAGTAGTGAGCAGGAAGTAAAGCCGCGAAAACAAGGCCCCGCCCTCACTCTCGCAGAATCAATCGCAAGCACACGCCCCTGCCAGATCGGTTAGCACATTCTACTGCAGAACAACCCATTATGTCGGTGTGAAATAATTAATTATAGAAATTTAGATATGTAATTTAAAGCTCCAATCTCCTCAATCCTCCGAATATCCCGAAAAAAAGTCCATTGGTGCTTCAGTGACTACTTCGCTCAGAGAACCTGTCAATCACAGCTGTCAATCATGACGTAACGGCACCGTTTTTATAGCATCAAATAACTAACTAAAAACAAACTTATTTTAAAAACAAACACTTGAAATTACATCAGCGTGATAAAAACTACAGTAAATGACAGAAACTGTCTTTGGAAAAAAGATATGTGAAGTGTAATTTAATTGTTTAGTTGGTCTCACGTCCCGTTGAATAACATGGGGAGGCGGGGTTTATGACCTATACTAGGACCGGCCTCTGGGGGGCGATCGAGACGTTTTGGCTTCACTTTTGAGGGCTTGTGCTGCACGCTTGGTGCAGACAGACAGCACACTAGAGGTTAAGTCATGCACTAAATAGGGAGCATCCTATAGCTCTCCTATAACTGTTCTGAGACCAGTGCAGACAGACAGCACACTTGAATTTAGGTCATTTACTAAATAGGGAGCAAGGGAGCATCCTATAGCGCTCCTATAACTGTTCTGAGACCAGTGCAGACAGACAGCACACTTGAATTTAGGTCATTCACTAAATAGGGAGCAAGGGAGCATCCTATAGCTCTCCTATAACTGTTCTGAGACCAGTGCAGACAGAGAGCACAATGGAGGTTAAGTCATGCACTAAATAGGGAGCAAGGGAGCATCCTATAGCTCTACTATAACTGTTCTGAGACCAGTGCAGACAGACAGCACACTGGAGGTTAAGTCATTCACTAAATAGGGAGCAAGGGAGCATCCTATAGCTCTCCTATAACTGTTCTGAGACCAGTGCAGACAGAGAGCACAATGGAGGTTAAGTCATGCACTAAATAGGGAGCAAGGGAGCATCCTATATCTCTCCTATAACTGTTCTGAGACCAGTGCAGACAGACAGCACACTTGAATTTAGGTCATTTACTAAATAGGGAGCAAGGGAGCATCCTATAACTCTCCTATAACTGTTCTGAGACCAGCGCAGACAGACAGCACACTGGAGGTTAAGTCATGCACTAAATAGGGAGCAAGGGAGCATCCTATATCTCTCCTATAACTGTTCTGAGACCAGTGCAGACAGACAGCACACTGGAGGTTAAGTAGTGCACTAAATAGGGAGCAAGGGAGCATCCTATATCTCTCCTATAACTGTTCTGAGACCAGCGCAGACAGCACACTAGAGGTTAAGTCATTCACTAAATAGGGAGCAAGGGAGCATCCTATATCTCTCCTATAACTGTTCTGAGACCAGTGCAGTCAGACAGCACACTGGAGGTTAAGTCATGCACTAAATAGGGAGCAAGGGGGCATCCTATATCTCTCCTATAACTGTTCTGAGACCAGCGCAGACAGACAGCACACTGGAGGTTAAGTAGTGCACTAAATAGGGAGCAAGGGAGCATCCTATATCTCTCTATGCAGTCAAGTGCGTTCACTCCTAAAATGTGTTCAAAAGTTCAGTTTCAGGCTGCAGATGATGTTTGGTTCACTCAACATGTTTGACGATGATAATCAGTACATAGATTCACCATTTATAATGTGTCATTTTATTTAAACATGGTTGGCTGTGATTGGACAAAAGCAGCTTTACAGAAAATGAGCTGTAAAGTTGGTAACATCTCAAAAACACTAATAACCAACAATTAGTTAGCTAGGTAACTTATTGGACGAGGCATGTTCTATACTGCTGTTAAATGTATGGTTTTGCTAACACTTTACAATAAGGCTGTATATGTTAATATTAGTTAATCCGTAGGTATCCCAAACTAACAATGAGAAATTCGATTTTTCAACATTTAGTAATCTTGGTTCTATCATGAAGACTTGCAGACTTGAGTGAAATTTAAGATGACGGATATAAAACGGAAATGTAATGTCTCTCTTTGGCGTAAGCCCTGTCTGGCGGTCCGAATAAGTTGTACTCGGAAGCGTCATGTCCTGCCGGAGATAGGAGGCAGGGGCGAGGAGCCTACCCCCGTGCAGGACGGGACTCAACAGGTGGTGGTGGGGTGGAGGAGGTTGCCGTGTTAGCACACTGAAACAGCAATGTGATAGATTGTGAGCGGACTTATAAAGCAACGGCTTACATGTGATTGGCTTGGAGTTAGCAATGATGTACAGCTGCTAGCCTTCCCGCTAGAACTACGCTGCGCTTACATTTATTGTTAATTGATTTAGGTAGTCCATAATGCATTAACTAACTTGAACATGCACACCTTTTTAATAAATGCTATATAAGTATTTTTAATGTTTAACCTTTTGATAATAACCTTATTTTCAAGTGTTACCTTTGATGTTTTGAAACGGTGAATTGTTTGAAAGAACTGATTCACTAAAGAGAGTCGGACATGCCAAAACTAGTGAACGGGCCAAAGGGAATGTTCTGGCTTGTCAAAAGTCATTGTTTCCCACAAATTCCGTAATACAACCTCAAGGAAGACATGCGCACGCACACACACATACACACACACACACACACACACACACACACAATATCTCCTTTCACCTTCTTATCTGCAGAACTATAATTAAGTACTTGGTTTACAAAGTAAAAGCCCTGCGGGAACAATCTCTCTCTATTTCTATCTCTCTCTATCTCTCTCTCTCCAGGTGTTCTCTATACACACCTGAGCCACCTGCAAACACAGGTGTGTGTGTTTGTATTTGTACCAATAACACAGCTGCTCTCTTACCTTGAGGCTTCCCAAAAATGGGCTAAGAATTAAGAATACAACACACGTGCAGCGATGGAGAGATTTGTGGACCGTATACGTGTAACTGTCTGGCGTATTAGGCTGGGATAAGAAAATATTTTAACAATGTATACTAAATGTGCTCCTTTTTTTATATGATCACTAACTAAACGCCACTTGCTGTAGTAAGCATGCCATGTAATGAGGTCATGCGTTTGAAGCCTTTATACAGCGCAGTTGATTTTTAACAATTGCTTATAAACATTTAAAGACCTACGATGAGATCAGAGTTATTAATCAAGGGTGTGTATACTTCAGTTTAATCCATCAATCTGCGTAACTGTAACTTAATTAAAAAAGTCATGTTTATTAGCAGAATTCCCAGTGAAGAACTACATTACCCATGATCCTGAGGGTAAACAATCGACCAATCAGAGAATCGCTGCGAACAAAGTGCGCCAAATGAGCTCTGTAGCGTCATGCCGCACCGTGAATGGCTCAATCGAGTCGCTTTTGTGCATCTGAAGTTCATTCCCTCATTAAAGACGTTAAGTGTACCGTCTCGTACCTTCGATATTCAAATACTCTTTAGCTTGAAATCAAAAAGTGTGCCGTTTATGTTGCCAAGTATGCAGTACGCTTCTACTCCATTCAGGACAGGTTTTTTTTCTCCTTTTCTGTTTCCTCTCGTTCTAATCATGCATCTTAGATGTCTCCGGCATGGACCGGCACATAAAGGCCGAACACACAGACATCTTTGTCTCGTTCTTAAGGGCTTACATTGTTCTCGCTGGGTTTTGTCAAGAGAGTATTCCCATTACAGCGGCGTTATCTCTGCGGTGCGTTCAACCCAGTCGGATATTGTAACGGAGACTCCACTCAATCAATTTCATTCAAATGGCGCAGATTGAATATTTACGGTACTTCCAAGTCAGGCAGGAGGGTTAATCACTTTTAATTGAAAAATATGTTTTATTATGGCATGCATGGTACATATAGGGGCACCAAAAGGTATCTGGACATTTAAGTCACACTTGCACTCAGTGTCATTCATTTAGTTCACAATCTATCAACGTGCAACGTCATGCGGTCACAGTTAATTGTTACATATGTAACATATTCCATTTTTAAAATAGTAGGCATTATACATTCCATACTGTGACGTATGCAGCACACTAGTAGCATTCGTTTTGGCACCTTCTA
>JAVLUX010000017.1:44528641-44571141 GCA_032164185.1 Moxostoma hubbsi | reverse complement strand
CACACACTCGCACACACACTCACTTACACTCACTCACACACACTCACTCACACACACTCGCACACACACTCACTTACACTCACTCGCACACACACTCACTCACACACACTCGCACACACTCACTCACACACACTCACTCACACACTCACTCACACACTCACTCTCACACACTCACTCACACACACTCGCACACACACACTCACACACACACACACTCACTCTCACACACTCACTCACACACACTCGCACACACACTCACTTACACTCACGCACACACACTCACTCAAACACGCACACACACTCACTCACTCACACACACACACACTCACTCACACAACATTAAGCCCCACCCCCCTCTCAACAACCTTTGGGCCAGTTGCTATGTAAATTCTCGGGCCAATTACTCTTCCCAGTCCAGCCCGGGTCCTGAGAGAGATTTGATGATTCAATGTCCATATCAGCGAGTTTGTCCGCATTCTGAACCGAGTCAGACTCAAAATAAAGATCATATTTTTGTGTGATCATGGGAAAGCGAGAGGGTTTTGCATGCAACGTGCAGTAGATTGGCGGTGTTATTTGCTCCGTTGTCAACGTGTGCGAGGCTTCAACCTGTTGCTCAGACACACACACACACACACACACACACACTTGCATGCACGGCGAGAGCAACAGATGTTTGTGCATTGTCAGCGTGTGCATGGACTGATCGGCACCAGGTGCAGCCATTGTTTTGTTTCCCCCCTCCTGTTGCTCTCTTATTTTCCATCTCTTTATCTTCTCTCTTCACGTTTCCTTCCTCGTTCCCTCCCAAGAGGAACATTTACTGCTCAGAGGTTGCTCTTTCGTTGCTCAGAAGATTTAAAGGGATAGTTCACGATTAAGTTGCAATGCTGTCGAACAGAAACAGTCAGGATATGTTAGAGAGATCTCACTTATGATTGAGTTTTTGTAGGTGTTTGGCGACGAAAAACATCTAAAAAGCCGGAAACTTGGGTGGAATTCTCCATTTGTTCTCCAGTGAGTCTCATTGCTGTCTTGGAGAAGGGGGCGGGACTATTGTTGACATGGTCTCATTAGTGTTTTTCTCTCTCTCTCTCTCTCTCTCTCTCTCTCTCTCTCGCTCTGTTTGGGGATTTGGACACAGGTGACTGTTGGAGACCCCAGCTGTCCGTTTGCACCCCCATCAGCTCCATATGGTGTTAGAACAGAAGGAGCAACATGGAGACGAGGGGGTTGGGAAATAGAAACACTCACAATGAATCTGATAGCTTAACCCTTTTGTATTCGTCTTTACCCCCCCCCCCCCCCCAATGTGGGTTTGTTTTGCCGTTCTGTGGCCGGAGGCGGTACACGGCTTTCAAAGCTTTTGTTTTGCGGTCTTTAAATGATTTCTAAACACTCAGTCTGGCTACATTGAAGCACTTTTAATGGTAATTCATATATATTATTTTAAACAAAGACAGGCCAGGAATTTCAATCCGGGGGGGGGGGGGGTTAAACCTGGTCACATGAGTTTGGTTATATTCTTCAGAGTCAGCATGTGCATTGAGATCCAGATCAGCCCTGTTCTTTGGTGTTTTAAAATATTTCCCCGAGCATAACAGTTCTTGCTATTTACATTATGGATTTTTTTCAAATCAGTATATTGATTTCTGTGTTCTTTAACCTTTGTGCGACCTTCTGGACATTTTTGTTATTAGGGGATTTTTGATATTTCAACCTCAGTTCCTGTAATGCATCTATAACACACTGTGTACACACAATAGTCACACTCGGGACCTTCAGGACAAAAATGTCCCCATTGAAACCCATTAACATATTTTATATTTGATCTCAGAGCCATTAAAGCATAAAATCATGAATTCTGTGATATTATACTTTCATTCTGGATCTCTGGTTTCAATATTTACGTTTGTAATATTTTCCACCAGATGGCGCCATTTTACTCATGTTTACCTGATGGAGCAAATACAAACTTTTTCCCTATTTACTGTGTGTGTGTGTGTGTGTGTGTGTGTGCTTTGTATGTGCGTGTGTGAGTGAGTGTGTGTGTGTGTGTGTGTGTGTGTATTGAGAAATGTGCGTGTGTGAGTGAGTGTGTGTGTGTGTGTGTGTGTGTTTTGTATGTGTGTATTGAGAAATGTGTGTGTGTGCTTTGTGTGTGTGTATTGAGAAATGTGTGTTTGTGTGTGTGTTTTGTATGTGTGTATTGAGAAATGTGTGTGTGTGTGTGTGTGTGTGTGTGTATGTGTGTGTGTGTGTGTGTGTGTGCTTTGTGTGTGTGTATTGAGAAATGTGTGTGTGTGTTTTGTATGTGTGTATTCAGAAATGTGTGTGTGTGTGCTTTGTGTGTGTGTATTCAGAAATGTGTGTGTGTGTGCTTTGTGTTTTGTATGTGTGTATTGAGAAGTGTGTGTGTGTGTGTGTGTGTGTGTGTGTGTGCTTTTTATATGTGTATTGAGAAATGTGTGTTTGTGTGTGCTTTGTATGTGTGTATTGAGAAATGTGTTTGTGTGTGTGTGTGTGTGCTTTGTATGTGTGTATTGAGAAGTGTGTGTGTGTGTGTGTGTGTGTGTGTGTGAAATACAACAGTGGCATTATGTAAACAAATTGCCATTTAAAGGGTTAAAATCCTGAAAATGACTGAATATTTAGTAACTCAATGAAAGTCGAAATAATATTGATATATAATATTATTATGGCAGTTTTTTGACGTGGACCTTTTTGTCCTTGAAGGACCTCTGAGTAACTCCTTTTATTGGCGCACAAGGATTAAAGCCGCAGAAAGGCTCTTTGTGGAGCTTAAGGGGCCGTTCACACCGAACACGTTTTTCCATCCGTCTGGATGTCTTTGACCGTTGCACCACGTCTCACAGTTTTTAGCGTCTCGTGCATGAGCGCCGCGTTTTTAGACTTTAACTTAAAAAGCGTGTCCCGTGACCAGGGATGGGCATTTCGAGTCATTTTATAGCCGAGTACTCTTAACACCAATAAAAACGAGCATTCGATTAATCGATTATTCACGCACATCCCTACCGGAGACGCCTGCATTCTGTTCCATTCATTGTGCTCCGTCTAGCTTTTCGAGCTCCAAGGATGTGTTCGGTGTGAACGGCCCCTAAAAAGTTCCCTTGTGTCATTTCGGCAGCAAAGCATTAGCCTGTGTCGTTCCAAATGGGACCTTTGTTTTTAAGATATAAACTAAGATGTATAATGCTGCCAGGTGAGGCTCGACACTTTGCAAATATTCCAGATTAAGGATAAGATAAACCTATTTGGGTCATTAATTGGTCTGAATTTTGGGGACGTGTACTTGTCATTATTAATGGTGGATGTAGTACTGCTTGCATTATTTTTGGTGCTGTTGTTGGTACAATAGAATGTATCGTTGTTCTTTTGATTTGTGGCATTCTTTTATCATTTCATGTGTTCAAATTCAAATGTAACAGCTTTTGAAAATCATACAGCACGGAACTTCCGGTAAACCTTCTGCTGTTACATTTGTAGCGGTGGACAGTGTACATTGTAGCGATGTATACACATGTGATACATTGATTCCATGCAAGCAAGATACGGCTGTAAATGTGAGGAAAGTGTTGACAGTGATGTTTAATAGCTGCTGATCCAGTTCATGGCACTCTATAGACTTGAATGCTTGGGTTAAGTCTCTCGAATGGTTTTGTAACAGGTGGTGGTCAGGGCAAGCCACACATTTGCTGTTGGCGAATCAATATTGATCTGTGAAGATAGTTTAGAGCTGTGCTGACTAACCGATCCGGACCGCACCCGTGTGTTTATGTGGAGATGGAAACGTGTTAAATGTTCTCCCAAATGTGGAGCCTCAGGTGGAAGGCGAGAATGTTTTTGTGGATCTCGGCCAGATTCACTGACTCGCAGTATAACGGAGACCCTGAGCTTGAGTAATGTATATCAACACTATATTGGCCATAAAAAAAGATCAACCTCAAACTAAATATATGCATATACATGACTTTTCACTGATAAATAATGATATGATATCATTTATATTATAATAAATAACACAATATACAGTATATATTGTTCGATAATTTAATGAAAGACTATATACATACTGTATATTTTAAATGGTAAATTATATGATATAGTTATTGTTATATAAATGCTAAACAACACAATATATGCATGACAATATGATTATAATTTATATTATATACATTTTATATACTGAGATATATATATATAAGAATAATATTTAATAATACAAAATATATTTATTTGAGATTACTTTTCAGTTATTAATAATGATATAATATAAATATAATTATATGTATAATTATATTTATATTATATGCATGTATAATTATAAATATATATGATATAGTTGCCAAATAGCACAATATATGCATGACAATATGATTATTTATTGAGACAATTGATATTATATATATATATATATATATATATATATATATATATATATATATATATATATGATAGATGACTGCAATTATTAATAATAATATTATATAATTAGAATTATATACATTTATATTATATAAATGCTAAATAACACAATATATGCATGACAATTTGATAATTTATTGATATATAATTTATATTTTATACATTTTATATACGGATATATATATATATATATATATATATATATATATATATAGATATATATAGATATATATAGATATATATAGATATAATTTAAGAATACAAAATATATTTAATATATTTATGTTAGATGACTTTTCAGTTATTAATAATGATATTATATAAATATAATTATATATGTAATATTTAATTATTATTATATAAATATAAATTATATAAATGCTGATATGATTTAATGAAACACAATATATGATGTAAAAGATAAATATGACTTTTCAATGATAAATTAATATTAATAATTAATAAATAACACTGTTATATAATATATTTAATGATACCCAAAATGACTCGTATGATACGAACACTTATTTTACGCCGTGTTAACTTAGTTGGTCGATTTAGAAATGGATTTGTTTTTTCGGCCAATAGGACACGGTCACGGATGACCTCAAAATCGCCAAATACCTTGTCAAGTGGCATGATGCGTTGAAACTTGGCATATTAATAATGATATTGATGTGCTGCCACCGGTGAGCAATGTGCATGTGATATTTTATGACTTCAAATGTCATATCCAATCCGATTTTAGAGCCAAAACTATAGTGTGTTTAAATGCACCCATGCAAAGTTTAGTTTTGATCTTGTATGCTGTCGTTCTCCACAGGTTCCATCAGATTAGGAGGAGGGTTTTGTGTACCAAATGCCTCCATTTCCTGTTTCTCCATGATTCCCTTTAATTCTCTCCATCTGTTCTGTGTTTGTGCATCCTGCCTTCTGGAAGGAAACAGGTGTACATGAGAAAAAAAACGATGCCTCTTGATTTTTCAGTCAGGCATTAAGAGGGCCAGCCTGAGGATTCAGAGCAGGGCTCAGGTGCGTTCCAAAACCACAAGATTTGTGTGTGTGTGTGTGTGTGCGTCTGTGAAAGTGTGTCGCACCTGTGACTGCAGTCGTTTCGTGTGGTGGGGTTAGATGGTTTAATTCTGGCCTTTTGTTTGTGTTGCACAATACAGTCAATCTCTGTTGTTTACGGGTGAATCTCACGAACACGGTCAAGAACACATGTCATATTTCACCCCCAAAAATGAGACAAATTTTGTATGAAGCCCGTTTAAAATTGTAGGTATAAATAATGGTATTATATTATTTGTTTTATAGAATTTAATTTGCAATTATTTTTATTTAAAATAAATAATTGTGTCCATTACAGTTATACAAAATAAAATTGTGCATAACAATAATAATCATTTGTTTTAGAATAATGTGCTTAATTGTTAGCAGAAAGATATAAGTGCAGACACGAATTAATTGAAGCGCCTGCCGACTCCTCTGGACTCGCTCTCATCTTTAGTGAACACCCCTCGCCACTGCATCCACAGATGCACGTTAAGACTTTACCCTATAAAGGAGAAGCCGTACATCATCACTGTCCAGAAGCGCTGCTGACTTCTCTGGACTCGCTCTCAACTTTAGTAAACCTTTGTTAGTGAACACCCCTCGCTGCTGCATCCACAGATGCAGGTTAAGACTTTACTATGTAAAGGAGAAGCCGTACATCATCACTGTCCAGAAGCGCTGCTGACTTCTCTGGTCTCGTTCTCAACTTTAGTAAACCTTTGTTAGTGAACACCCCTCGCCGCTGCATCCACAGATGCACGTTAAGACTTTACTATGTAAAGGAGAAGCCATACATCATCACTGTCCAGAAGCGCTGCCGACTTCTCTGGTCTCGCTCTCAACTTTAGTAAACCTTTGTTAGTGAACACCCCTCGCTGCTGCATCCACAGATGCAAGTTAAGACTTTACTATGTAAAGGAGAAGCCGTACATCAACACTGTCCAGAAGCGCTGCTGACTTCTCTGGTCTCGCTCTCAACTTTAGTAAACCTTTGTTAGTGAACACCCCTCGCCGCTGCATCCACAGATGTAAGTTAAGACTTTACTATGTAAAGGAGAAGCCGTACATCAACACTGTCCAGAAGCGCTGCCGACTTCTCTGGTCTCGCTCTCAACTTTAGTAAACCTTTGTTAGTGATCACCCCTCGCTGCTGCATCCACAGATGCAAGTTAAGACTTTACTATGTAAAGGAGAAGCCGTACTTCAACACTGTCCAGAAGCGCTGCTGACTTCTCTGGACACGCTCTCAACTTAGATGGAAAGTAGAACAGTAGAACCGTGTTTTTTGGTCCATGTTTCAAATAGTTTTTTTAAAACGCAGCCGTCGTGTCATCCGGGCCAAAGAGGAAATGGACCATCCAAGCTGCTATTAGTGTCAGGTCCAAAAGCCAGTGTCTGTATGGGCCAGGGGTGTGTCAGTGCCCATGGCATGAGTAACTCACACCGCTATGAAGGCACCATTAATGCATTTTGGAGACTATTCAAGGGACGTCCCAGCATTTTCAGCAGGATAATCTCAAACCACATACCGCCTGGATTACAAGTGCATGGCTGTGTGAGCAGAGAGTGCGGGTGCGGTAGATTGGCATGCCCGCAGTCCTGACCTGTCTCCAATTAAGGGTGTGTTCACACTTTGTAGTTCGGTTCCCTTGGTTCTCTTGGTCCTCTTGCTCAGGACCAAAAATGCTACATTTAGTCCTGGTTCGTGTAGCGTTCACACTGGCATTTTTAATACCGAACCTAACGATACAAAACCAACGGCATCAGGGAAAAGTCACGACCTGATTGGACCGCTTTTATGACGTATATTTTTTGATGGAACTTACCGAACGTCCAAATCAATGGTGGCTGCTGGGCGAAATGCGCTCGTTGGATGTATATATGTAAATATGGTGGTATTTTTACCAGCTGAGAACAAACAAAGAGTTAATAAAGTGTGTAAAGGAGTCAAAACGGCGCTAGAAATTCCTCCGTTGCGCACACAAACGAAGATATGCTGCAAGGACGGCTGATGGCGGTTCCGACGCCTGTCCCGAACTGTAACGGGCAACATAGCGCCTATGATGAGAACAACCATGTATGCTTGAGGTCAGTATTAGGCAAAATACTTCCTGTTTTTGGTCCGTTTAGACGTCTTTGTTCCATGTTGCGTTCATATATCAAATCGAACCATCCCAGAGTTTACATTTATGCATTTGGCAGAAGCTTTTATCCAAAGCGACTTACAGTGACAATCCCACCCGGAGCAACCTGGAGTTAAGTGCCTTACTCAAGGACACAATGGTGGTGGCTGTGGGGATCGAACCAGCAACCTCCTGATTACTAGTTATGTGCTTTAGACCACTACGCCACCACCACCAGTGTTCGTTTGGAAGCGGACCGAGACCCACTTTTCAGGCGGTCTCGGTTTGCTTGTTTAGTGCGGACCAAGGTACGGGTGGCAGCATTCGCACTTGTTTAAATGAACCGCACTTTATAGAGCAATCGCACCAAACCTGCCCAGTGTGAACACACCCTGAGAATGTGTGGAGCGCACAGTACGGCAGCGAAGACCCCGTACAACTCTGCAGCTAAACTTAAACGTGTGTCTTCAGTACCCGAATGCTTAATAAGTGTTATTAGACGAACTGGTGACGTTTCACAGTGGTAAACACTCGACTGACCCAAATTTTTGGAGTGTGATGCAATCATCTGATTTGCAATTACTATAAAAAAAATAATGAATAGATTTTACTTTCTAAATAGGAAAACTGTCCTAAAAAAGTATTTTCTTCCATGCAAAATGTTATAAAATTCCATATAATATGAAATAGAAATATGAGCGACGTTCACACTTCTATGAGGTGTAGTCGCTCAATGCATCGTCTTTTTATCACGACTACAATGAACCATTGGAAGAGCGCTATAACAATCCCATTAAAACCCGCCTTGCTTGTCATTGTTAAGCGAAGAGCCTCATTTAAAAACTATACAGCATAATCTCTCATGGAGAAACACATTTACTGCATTAGTTTCCCATGAATAAACATTAAACACGCTTTTCACCAGGAGAAGCCGTCAGTCCATGAAAAGTCGTCTGGTAAGAAGCGTTTCATGACCTTTGACAACTCGATCTGTGTGGGTCTATTAGCCGCCTTTGTAAAAGCATTTTCTCTGGTCTGATATACTCGAAATGAGGCCGATAGCTCCTCTCACGGTCTCTTTTAGAACAAAAGCGCCTCTGATCTACGACTTCTGGGCCTGGTGGTCCATTCACAGGAGGAGAGTATGCGTTTAGCCCTTGGCGGCCTTTTGTGAAGGCTAGTTAGCGGGCGTGAAATGGCCCGATTCTCCATTCTTAAGTGGTCTCAATGATGGCCCATTCTTCCACGGGACAAAACCTGCTTCATTTGCACGTCAGCTGTCGGGACTCCATGGTTCGTCAACATCTGGTGTGTCCGACCGAAAGTAGATGATTGGTTTAAAGAAAGGTGTGTGTGCGGGGTTTTGGGGATGAGGGTTAAGATTAGGGCTTGCTCTGGAGTAGATCGCCTGAAAATGTATGCCGGTTTTGGCGTTTCGGCTCAATTGGATTGTCTAGCATCCTTTAAACTTCAATTGCATATCAATACATCAGTTGCATTTCAATGCATTGGCCTGTTAATTGTTTTGTTGAGGACACAAAGGGCACATTTGTGTGCCTATTCAAATTCAATTGATTGTATCGGTGCATTGTCCTTTTATGCATGTTTGAAGAAGTGTTAAGAATGCTGAAACTTGGTATAAGATATTTTGGGGAATTAAGTGTGATCTGAATGAAAATCAGTAATTCATGAGAATTGCCCGAATCTCATTCACGTCATATGATAATGAGATGGAAATTAGCCTGAATGTGTTTTGGCGATTTTGGAGTTTCAGATCAATTGGATTGTAATTAATGGATCTTCCATCTTGCATTTGCCCGTTAATTGATTTCTTGGAGCCACGATGACGACATTTGAGTGCTTAAAATATTCAAATTCAGTTGGTTTTATTGGCGGCACTTGTGGAATGTTTCTATCCGTTTTTCTTGAATTAAATGTATAATTTTTTTTTTTTGTATTTCTTTGTTTTAAACCATTTTTTCTCATCAGAATTACATGAAAGTGGTTGAAAAATGTAATTTTTGCACCACTTTTGATTTCACTTAAAAATGTAGCAATTCAACTTTTTTCGTTTAAATTAAAATTTTAGGGCGTTGGCGAGTATTGGCGCTGACTATCACAGCTGGAGTCGCGAGTTTGAATCCAGGGTGTGCTGAGTGACTCCAGCCAGGTCTCCTTAGCAACCAGATTGTCCCGGTTGCTAGGGAGGGTAGAGTCACATGGGGTAACCTCCTCGTGGTCGCTATAATGTGGTTCTCGCTCTTGGTGGGGTGCTGTGGCAGGGCAGAGAGCAGGGCCGGGTCGTGATTATACACACCCGGTCCCTTATCAGGCTATTCAAGCCTCCGAGAGGGATAAGGGGCGACTGCAGACGGTGGTGCGATAGAGAGAGAGAGAGAGAGAGAGAGAGAGAGAGAGCGTTTACGGGCAGCTCTCCGTCCTATGTGTGTGTTTGTGTCTTTTTGTTTCAGTTTTTCATTAAAACTATTATTTACATTGTCAAGCCTGTTCTCGCCTCCTCCTCGCCCGTCTATATCCCTTTACACTGGTGCCGAAATCCAGGAAGGAGGAGGGATGCCCGTTGTGGAGTCCTTGACACCGCGTCCACCCGGGGGAGCGCTGCTGCCATCCGCCGGGGGATGGAGTAGCTCGACCGCCCAGACGCGGTGAACGGCCGGCGTCCGCGAGGCGAGTGGGGACTGGAATCCCCGACCGCCTGGAGCGATGGAGCCGCTGCCAGGGGCGGAGGAGAGCCCTGCCGTCCCCGAGAAACACGGAGGGGTCGAAAGAAAACCGCCATCCGCGAGGGGAGGAGGGAAGTGACTCCCCGACCGCCTGGAGCGTTAGGGCCGCCGCCAGGGGCGGAGGAGTGTCCCCACGAGTCGCCGGGAACACGGAGAACACGGAGGGGTGTTCTGTCCGCCGGGGGTCGTGTGTCCGACTCCGGTCCGCCCGGGGAGGAGCGGCTGTCGTCCGGAGTGATCGAGGACAATTCGACGGTGTATCAGTGAACCGGCTTGAAAATATCAATAATAGTTTTAATGATAAACTGAAACAAAAGACACAAACACACACATGACGGACATGCCCATAAACAAACTCTCTCTCTCGCAACATCCTCCACAGTCGCCCCTTCACGGGCCTTTTCTCTCTATCGGAGTTCATTTCAGACTAGATGAGATCAGAGATTCTCATGTCATGGAAAAACAAAAGCGCTCGTGGATACATCTGAAGCTCATTCTCTCTGCTGCTTGTTTTCAGTCAGTGGAGAGAAGAAGGTTCCTGCCATGCCCGGTTCGCCAGTGGATGGAAAGACTCATTCCAGACCAAACGTCTCCGCGATGCCCCCTCTACCCTCAGTCAACCCCAGCGGACCTCGACCTGCGGCGTTCTCCACTACTGCATGTGAGTGTCTCTCGCACACATACACATATGTTGGTTTCACCATATAAGGGAGGAATAATACTTAAATTAAACGCACTCACAACCAATTACTTGAATGCACCTCTACAATGACACACATGTTTCCAATTTCTGAGTTCAAAGTCATTTGGGCATTTTTTCTGGTGCTTAAAGTAATAAATGTCATGTGGTGTAACTGTAACCGTCACGAGACAGTAAAAAAAAAATACAAATAATAATAAAAATAATTAAAAGCTGAAATGCTTGAAAACAGAAATGTTGATATAAATTGTTTGAAATAATCTTTTATTATAATTTCCTTTAAAAAAAAAAAAAATAATAAGCAGTGAAACCATTTTGTTTTTATATTGCAAATATTATTATTTTTTACATTTAATTAATATTTTAAAAACATTGTCCACCAAATTGAAAATTAATTTTAATTTAATTTAATTTAATTTTAATTTAATTTAATTGGAGAGGGTTACTTTAGACCCTCATGACTGTATTATTATTTTTTCTTTTTTGATTTTATACCGGATATTTTGACATTTTTATAAAAAGGCAAATTTTGTTAAAAACAAAATTCTTGATATTTGTTACTCAAAAATCTGAAATAATTCAGATTAATTAATTTTTTTCAAGTTACGTGATGTTTACACCACATTACATTTTTCATCATCATAAAACCTATTTTTTTATTTCATTGAAAATTATATATATTTTTTTTAATTAATTTTTTTTTTTTTACAGTTTTTAACGCCCAAATTTGTTTCCAAACGATTTAGCCAACTCGTACGAATTTGTGCGATTTCTCCATTTAGAGTTTTAAAAGATCTCTCATTTTTATCATCTCGGATAACTTTGTTTGTCTTGCACATGCCACTTGCAAAACACATTTAGTCCGAATACACGTCTGCATTTGAACAGATGTAAAATGGCGAAATGGGCTTTTTGCAATAATATGGTGTAGTTGCAGCTAGCAAGAGCGTAATAACCGGATCATACACTCAAAAACTATTTGCATGTAAAAACCAGCCAAACCTTGACCTCTGACCTCTCTGTCTCCAGTGACCAATGGGATGAATCATTCCCCGCCCACCCTCAATGCCATTCCCTCGCCACCTCAACGCTACAGCAATGGGCCATCATCGTCGTCTTCCTCCTCGCTGGCCAATCAGCAGCTCCCGGCGACCTGCGGCGCTCGACAGCTGAGCAAACTCAAGCGATTTCTCACCACGCTGCAGCAGTTCGGCAACGACATCTCGCCTGAGATCGGAGAGAGCGTCCGGAACCTCGTGCTCGCATTGGTGGTGCGTCTGTCAAGCTGTTACACGTGTGTTACATGCAAGCACACGTGTGTCGTTTGAGTTAACTCGGTCTCTTTCTCACGCAGAATTCGACAGTCACCATCGAAGAGTTTCATTCCAGACTGCAAGAGGCGACAAACTTCCCCTTGAGACCCTTCGTCATACCGTTCCTGAAGGTAATTGACCATTAATGTCATTTACTCATCAAATAAGACATTTTGAAGAATTTCAGAGCTGTTCTGTTCCATGGAAATGTCATATTTATTTTGGTAATTTACAACGGTGTTTCTGAAGCAAGTCTTCTGTGGCACGGTGGAGGGCGGGGCCGGGTCGTGACTCAACACGGTCCCGTATCAGGCTAATCAAGCCTCCGAGAGGGTTAAAGGCCGATCGCGGGGGACGTGCGTGAGAGAGAGAGATCGTCCTATGTGTTTGTCTTTTGAGTTTCACATTAAACCTTTAGTTCCAATGTAAAGAAGCTCGCCCTCACGGGCAAGGAAGAGGCGAGAAGCCACATCTTCATTTCTCACGGCGGAGCATTTTTGAGACTTCTCGGAAGTGTGAATTATTTAACGGGACCTGTTCAACATATGGAATATGTGCTGGTCCCGAAAGTCCACTGGCTGCCCTTACTCGCACGTTATACGTTATTTAAGGACCTGAAAGCAGTTGTGGAACACAGACGATCACGCAAATATCACCCCAAATATATTGTCCAAATATATACGATTCGTTTAAATGAAATTGGACTCCCCAACGCTAAAATTGAGGTTTTGACAGGGTTACACTTTTGATTAACGTCAAAATTTAGGTGGATGTTTGACTTGAAATGAGACACTTTCTGTATCCTCTTAACGTGTCCAAGTTTTTCCCCCCGTGTCTGCCAAAAGGTTTGACGGAGCACAGCGTGTCAGATGTACTTTTATATGTTCTTTATGTTCAAAGATATTCACCCGCTAAATATCTGTGAGGACTTGGACACGAGGGTCTGTTCTGATTCATCTCAACATCTCTCGAACTGTTTCTCTTCCACGTTTCCAGTGTTTTCACATGAAAGATTTGTGGTCTGTTTTGATAGAGATGTTGGTGAAGAGCGTAGTCTGGGCTTTAATAGAGAACAGAACACTGTGTGATGCTGACCAGATGCCTCGGGCTCAGTCTGCTTTGAGTTTTCATGTGATCCATGGCTCCGCTCGGTCTGTCGAGGAACGAATCCATCTTGCCCTAATCTTTGCTGTTATCAGTTAAAAATGCAAAAAATGTGGAGATCTGTAATTAGTCGACTTTAAGACACTTTAAAGCAAATCAAGTGGCTTTGATTTCTAACAATGTGCCATTTAGCAGACATTGGTTATCCAAAGCGACCTACTGTAAGCTGTTTGGAGAGACGAGCCCCCCATTTAAAAACCTTTCAAAAGCCTGAAACAGTTTCTACACATTTCGGTTACTAAAATGTGCTTATAAAGTGGTACAAATTTAGCCAATATGTAAAACAGTTCACGCTCACAGGCAAGGAAGTGGCGAGAAACCGGCTTGACATATAAATGATAGTTTTAATGGAAACCTCAAAAGACAAACACACAGGACATCGGACATGTCCGTAAGGATCTCTCTCTCATGCACGTCCTCCGCGATCGGCCTTTATCCCTCTCGGTGGCTTGATTAGCCTAATACGGGACCGGGTGTGTTGAGTCACGACTCGGCCCCGCCCTCCACCGTCCACTCTTACAACCGTCCCCACGTCAATCCATTCAATTATTTAAAACATGGCAAAAAAAACATTACAATTTCAAAATGAGGGATAAGGCCAACGCAGAGCGGCAGTGAGAGAGAGATAAAAAAAACGTACTCGCTGGATCTCCGATACGCCGTAGCTTTGTTCCTCGGCCACTCCTCCACCCTCTAATGGACGACAGCCGCGCCTCTCCAGGCGGATCCGAGGCAGTCCTCCAGCCCCTGGCGGACGGAACGCCCCGCCGCGTTCTCGGGGAGCCGAAGGGGACTCCCCCACCCCTGGCAGCGGTTCTCCTGCTCCAGGCAGTCGGTCGCGATCCCCTCCCCGCTCGCGGACGGCGGTCTCCAACCCCTCCACGTTTCAGCGGCTGGTAGGGGCATCCTCCGCCCCTGGCAGCAGCCCTGACCGCTCCAGGCGGTCGGCTAGGAGCCCCTTCTCCCCTCGCGGTCGGCGGCCGTTCCTCCGCGTCCAGACACCTGGGCTCCTCGTCCCCCGGCAGATGGCCGCGGCTGCTCCATTGGGGTGGACGGTAGTGGCGAGACCTCTTCTACGGCGTATCCCTCTTCCTTCCCGGGCTTTCGGCACCAATGTAAAACAGTTCACGCTCACGGGCAAGGAAGAGGCGAGAAACCGGCTTGACATATAAATGATAGTTTTAATGGAAAACTCAAAAGACAAACACACAGGACGACGGACATGTCCGTAAGGATCCCTCTCTCCCACACCGCCCTCCGCGATCGGCCCTTATCCCTCTCGGTGGCTTGATTAGCCTAATATGGGACCAGGCGTGTTGAGTCACAACCCGGCCCCGCCCTCCACCGTGCCACACAATATTGTTCTCACTTGTGACATTGCAAATCAATATAAATTCGTCATTTTTTCATGTCAAAATTAGTGTTTGACCGTTGTACTTTTTTCCAATGGCCAATACCGATATCTAGAGAGCAGGATGGCCGATATAAATGCGATAAACTTGATGCAATTTAACAAAAAGTGTACTGTTTTGACACATCTATTAATAGACTTTGGAACGGAAGGGAAAGTTTACACTTCTGTTAATCGGCCAAGTAAACACTATTATTGGGCGATGCCGATAATTGCGAAATGGCCAAATATCGGCCGATATATCGGTCCATTATAACTAGTCAAAATGCTGAATATTGAATATGAAGCGTCAACTATTGGTAAATCATTGGTTAATGGATTTTCCTGAAAATGGTAAACACTGCGAGTCTTCACTGTTGCTTTCAAAACATCGATTGAAATAACGTTAGCTTGAGCAATGGTGTAGGTTGGCTATATAGTGGAGAACGGGGCTAGTTGTCACGTTTTACTCCAGTAGAGTTATTTTTGGAAGTCCATTTCTCCATAGCTACATGCCTTGAAGTCCTGGCTACAAAAAAGCTTTTGAACGTGTTCACTGTTCGTTCCCAGGAAAAAAGATACAGATCCTTGAACACACGTTGACCTTTATGTGACGACATCATCATATTCATGCCCAAAACCATGGGATAACCATGTATAAGATGTCCACAAAACCCAAGTAATGTTCCAATGTGATAATCATAACAAATCTGTGTGTGTTGTATTTTTCCGTCATGTTTCTTCAACGCTTCATCAATGTTTCTCATGTGTTGTCCTACAGGCTAACCTGCCCTTACTGCAGAGGGAGCTGTTGCACTGCGCTCGGGCCGCTAAACAGACTCCAGCGCAGTATCTGTCCCAACACGAGCATCTTCTGCTCAGCACCACCGTACCATCACCTGCCGACTCGACCGAACTTCTGCTGGAGCCCAGTGACGCCACCAAACGACACAGTCCCAACAGGTAAACGCACTATATACAAACATATAGCAGGAATGCAGTACTGGGCCAGTAGCATGGTAGAGCTATCAGATGGTATGCCAATGTACTTTTATATATACAAACATTTTAGGTTTCAAATCTAATTACGACCGATAATTTCTGTTTTCAACGTTTATGTACAAGTTTGTGAATGGTAAAGGGTCTGCACTTAAATAGCGCTTTTTTTAATCTTTCCGTTTTTCAATTCATTCACCCATTCACACACACATTCACACACCAATGACGGCAGAGCTGCCATGCAAGGTGCTAGCCTGCCATGCTAGGTGCTAGCCTGCCATTGGGAGCAACATGGGGTTCAGTGTCTTGCCCAAGGACACTTCGGCATGTGGAGTCGTGTGGGCCGGGAATCGCACCGCCAACCCTGTGATTAGTGGCCGACCCGCTTTACCGTTTGTGTGGATCTTAAGTAAAGGATAATGTGGGGGCCTCGTTCGCTAGTTCGAATCCCAGGGTGTGCTGAGTGACTCCATCCAGGTCTCCTTAGCAACCAAATTGGCCCGGTTGCTAGGGAGGGTAGAGTCACATGGGGTAACCTCCTTGTGGTCATGATTAGTGGTTCTCGCTCTCAATGGGGCGTGTGGTGAGTTGAGCGTGGATCGTGGAGAGTAGCATGAGCCTCCACATGCTGTGAGTCTCCTAAGCAACCAAATTGGCCCGGTTGCTAGGGAGGGTAGAGTCACATGGGGTAACCTCCTCATGGTCGCTATAATGTCGTTCTCGTTCTCGGTGGGGCGCGTGGTGAGTTGAGCATGGATGCCGCGGTGGAAGCCGCGGTGGATGGGTGAAGCCCCCACACGTGCTACGTCTCCGTGGAAACGTGCTCAACAAGCCACATGATAAGATAAATAGCCACGCAAGTAAGCAAGTCACCCTGAAGCAGCAAAGCATCCCCAGACCATCACACTCCCACCACCATGCTTGACCCCATAGGTGAAGCTCTTTTTGTGGAATTCTGTGTTTGATTTACGCCAGATGTAACGGGACCCCCGTTGACGCTTCAGCGCACAGAACATTCTCCCAAAAGGTTTGGGGATCATCAAGGTGTGTTTTGACAAAATTCAGTAGAGCCTTAGTGTTCTGGATTAGCGGTGGTCATTCCCTGTGCTCCTTGGAGGAATTTTGGAAGGGCGGCCACTTCTGGGAAGGTTCACTACTGTGTCAAGGGTTCTCCATTTGGAGATAACTGCTCTCACTCTGGTCCTTTGGAGTCCCTGAGCCTTTGAAATAGCTTTGTACCCCTTCCCAGACTGATGTATTCACAGATCACCTTTTTTCCTCATCATTTCTGGAACTTATTTGCAATCTTGGCATAGTGTGGTACAGGGCGAGACCTTTTACCCAACTTCATGCTGCTGAAAAACTTGTATTTACGTGTTGATTTGACTGAACTGGGCTGACAGTAATCAGGCCTGGCTGAACCTCATTATGAATGCAGTTTCTTTGTAGATATTGTATCGCGTTGACCTTTAAAAAAACCCATATAATATTTGAAGGAAGCACAGTTTATTCAAGTTTAATCAGGCATTCTTTTATTTTATTATTCTCTCTCATCAGAGGTAAAGAAAACGGTTTATACGAGCGCCCGCCCGCGACTCTGGAACCTCCGGCCAAACGAATCTGCACTATAAGCCCCGCCCCCAGACACAGCCCTGCCCACCCACTTCAGCTCCCCACCCAGATCCACCCGACCCCTCCCCCTCTCCAACACTACGCCCTGGATGACATCACCACCCCTCACCTGTACAGAGAACCACACCGCGTACTAGAACTGCGAGAACTGAAGGACAAACCGCGACTGCAAGGTACTAACATTTTCAAACATGTCATTTTGGATTACGTCGGAAGTCTTGTGAAGTTCTGACCTGTGTGATTTTGTTGTTGTTGTTGTTGCTGTTGTTTATCAGGCAGTAACGGGAGTTACCGTGAGGAACCTGTCGATCACAGACTGACCGAGAGAGAATGGGCTGAAGAATGGCGACACCTTGATCATGTGAGACTCCCTTTACAATTTATATTAATCCACTTTAAAAGGACCGCTCGCTCAAAAAATCAATAATGATGTTAGGCAGGATGTTAGCCTCAGTCACCATTCACTTTCATAGTATTGAGAAAAAAAGACTAGTCTTTAAAGGAAAAGTTCGCCAAAACTCTCACCCTCATGCCATCCCTGATGTGTGTATGACTTTCCTTCTTGTGCAAGGACACAAATGTAGATTTTTAGGAGAATATCTGAACTTTGACCGAAACTTTGAAGCTCAGAAAAACACAAAGGCAGCTTAAAAGGAATCCATAGGACTCCAGTGGTTTAATACATGTCTTCAGAAGCGATCCAATCAGATTTTGGTTGAGAACGGACCAAAATTTTACACCTTCACTGTATATCTTGCCTATAGCTTAAAGCCATGATCGCCAAGGTCTGATTGGACTGCTTCAGAAGACATGGATTAAACCTCTGGAGTCTTATGGATTACTTTTATGCTGCATTTATGTGCTTTTTGGAGCTTAAACGATTTGGCACCCATTCACTTGCATTGAATGAACCTACAGAGCTGAGATATTCTTCAAAAAAATCTTCATTTGTGTTCTGCAGAAGAAAGTAAGTCACATCTGGGATGGCATGAGGGTGATTCAGTGCATCAGTGATTCAACGTCTCTCTCGTTTTAACACAGATAAAAGATTAATTTGTTGCCCCCTACTGGCATGTAAATGTAATTGCATTAATGGTAACTGAACAAAACTGAGGGAATCTATTTGACTGAATGAATTCAAAAGACTCAATTCACTTCGGAAATAATAAAAAACGTGCTAGCATCATGCTAACACATGTTGGCATCGCCTAGAAAAGTGCTAAAACATGTTAAAAACGTGCTAGCATCATGCTAACACATGCTAGGAACGTGCTAGCAACATGCTAACACATGTTAGCATTGCAAAGCAAAGTGCTAAAACATGCTAAAATGTGTTAGCAACATGCTAACACATGTTAGCATCGCATAGTAAAGTGCTAAAACATGCTAAAAATCTGCTAGCATCATGTTAACATATGCTAGCATCGCCTTGCATAGTGTTAAAACATGCTAAAAATGTGCTAGCATCATGCTAACACATGGTGGCATCGCCTAGCGAAGTGCTAAAAACGTGCTAGCATCATGCTAACATATGCTAGCATCGCCTAGCGAAGTGCTAAAACATGCTAAAAACGTTCTAGCATCATGCTAACACAAACATAACATACCTACATGCTACCATAATGAAAAACACATGCTAGCAACATTCTATGACCATTATTTTAGTGCTTAGCAACAGGTTAGAAAATGCTATTTGACGAGTTTTGCCACGGCAAGCACCACTCACATTTTCTTCAGGAAATGTACCTATCTAGTGAATCAAAATCCCAAAACGCGAATGAGCGTGCAAATGTTCTGTAATCTGATTGCAGGTGTTAAATTGCATCGTGGATATGGTGGAAAAGACACGGCGCTCCGTGAGTGTTCTGCGGCGCTGTCAGGAGTCCGACCGCGATGAGCTTAATTACTGGCGCCGACGCTCCAACCAACATGACGACGGACGCAAGAACGGAGCCCCGGCAGGGAACGCACCCTTACTCAAAACACACAGCCCTCTGTCTGCAGTCAACTCAGGTGAGTCTTTCAGTTGATTCACTTTGATTCGGATCTGTGAATGAACTGTTGTGATTGTGGATTTATCAGAGAGTAAAACTAGCTCCACCTTGTGGCAGTCACGATTACTACAGCGTGTCGGGTCAGAAAAAGTAATGGAAATAAAGAGTTAGGTTGGGTTCACGGGCATATGTATAGTAAATATACTGTATAGTTTTTCACGATTTTCAACTCCAAGATATCTAATGAGCAGACCCAGACAGAATATGCTTGCTTTTCTAATTTGTTTGTGCATTTTCTGAAAGACTTTTCAGGAGCATGTATATTAAATGTACCTGAGCATACCAAACAATTTTTGGTACCTAAAAGCATCAATACATTTGTCAAAGTATTTGGTAACACTTTATTTTACCATGCACCTGTTACCAAGTAAAAACAGCGTCCTTACTTGGGTAACCGTGAACAACAGCATATATAATATGTAATTAAGTTATGGAACACAATGTAACTATACATTATAATTATGCATGTGTAATAGACGAGTGTTATTACATATGCGTAACGGGCCGGTCTTGTCACGTGCCTGTTTGCGTAATAGACGAGTGTTATTACAAATGCGTAACGGGCCAGTCTTGTCACGTGCCCGTTTGCGTAATAGACGAGTGTTATTACATATGCGTAACGGGCCAGTCTTGTCATCTGCCCGTTTGCATAATAGACGAGTGTTATTACATATGTGTAACGGGCCAGTCTTGTCACGTGCCCGTTTGCATAATAGACGAGTGTTATTACATATGCGTAACGGGCCAGTCTTGTCACGTGCCCGTTTGCGTAATAGACGAGTGTTATTATATATGCGTAACGGGCCGGTCTTGTCACGTACCTATTTGCGTAATAGACGAGTGTTATTACATATGCGTAACGGGCCAGTCTTGTCACGTGCCTGTTTGCGTAATAGACGAGTGTTATTACATATGCGTAACGGGCCAGTCTTGTCACGTGCCTGTTTGCGTAATAGACGAGTGTTATTACATATGCGTAACGGGCCAGTCTTGTCACGTGCCTGTTTGCGTAATAGACGAGTGTTATTACATATGCGTAACGGGCCAGTCTTGTCACGTGCCTGTTTGCGTAATAGACGAGTGTTATTACATATGCGTAACGGGCCGGTCTTGTCACGTGCCCGCTTGCGTAATAGACGAGTGTTATTACATATGCGTAACGGGCCAGTCTTGTCACGTACCTATTTGCGTAATAGACGAGTGTTATTACATATGCGTAACGGGCCAGTCTTGTCACGTACCTATTTGCGTAATAGACAAGTGTTATTACATTGCGTAACGGGCCGGTCTTGTCACGTACCTATTTGCGTAATAGACAAGTGTTATTACATATGCGTAACGGGCCAGTCTTGTCACGTGCCTGTTTGCGTAATAGACGAGTGTTATTACATATGCGTAACGGGCCGGTCTTGTCATGTACCTGTTTGTGTAATAGACTAATGTTATTACATATGCGTAACGGTCTTGTCACGTGCCCGTTTGCATAATAGACGAGTGTTATTACATATGCGTAACGGGCCAGTCTTGTCACGTACCTATTTGTGTTGATTTGTAGGTTTTACAGGTATAGCCTTGAGCATGCCGACTGAGATTTCATTCATTTGACGTCTTTGATATAAATCGACAACATAACGTGTGTTTTCTATGTAGTTAGAAAAAAGGCTTTATAAAGGATAAAAAAAATGCCCCTAAAATTCCATGTAGCATCTTAATAAAACAGTTCTTATACTGCCGTATACAGATGCACTAGTCGAGTATGTATGTATGTATCGGTTCCTATATGAGCATACATGTGTGTGTGATTGCATGCTGATAGAGCAGGTGTCGGTGTATTTGCTCCAGTCTGCTACAGAATTTTTTTTTTTCTTAAATCTGAGCTCTGGCACGTGTTCCTCACCGCCATCTGTGACCAAACACTGCCCAACATGAAGTCTTTAACTCAAACCATCCATTCCTTACGTGCTTCAAGTCTGTTCGTCATACATAGTTTTGAAATGTCAGTGTGATATTTGCATCATATATGTGTTTATTTTCCTTCACACAGACTCTCAGAGGGACGTCCCGCTGCGTGCCGGCTCTGGCTACGTGCCTGATGAGATCTGGAGGAAAGCCGGTAAGGGCGGCAACCCAGATGCACCCTGGGAAGCTCAGTTTGACAGTCATGCATCTTATTAATCACACTTGCAGAATTGAAACAAGCTCTTTGTTAAATATCGCTACCGAAGTGAACATCACTAACTGACGGCCCCAGAGAGCGACAAACTTCATATTTGCTCTTTTCTACAACATTAGCCATTTCTCACTTGTCTGTGAGCTTGTGTGAATAATCCAATGTTTGATCTTAGATGTTCAGAAAAACATATGCGGTCCAGCAGGAAGACTATGCAAAAAAATACAAATGCAAATAAATAATGGGAAATGTCTATAATCGACAGGGTCCGTACAAGGTCCTTAAAGTGCTTGAATTTGTCTTTTTCAAACTGAAGTCCTGGAAAACCCTTAAAAATAGCCAATTTTACCAAGAGGTGCTTATAAAGTTCTTGAATTATAGAAAATGTTAAAATGCGTTGCTTAAATCATTTAATAAATGAACTGTATTTATTTATTTTCGGAAAAACATGACGACAGACCACCGCTGAAGCGAGCAGCGCGTAGATGACGCTGTCACGTGACACCTGTTACTTTTTGCAGCGCTGTTCAGAATGGGCCAATCACAATCAAGTGTTACTGGAGGATTTGAAGTATAGATATATTTTATAGATACTGCTGTGGTGGATTTAACAAGTATGAAATCTTGAAACTATCAGTTTTAATTATAATTTACTCTCCAGAGTGAAAAAGTTATATGAGATGAAAACGTTTTGAGTGATTTGAATGCAGATCAATGGAGGATTCAGTTTTAGAGCCGTCTAGCGCCCCCTTGTGTCAAGACAACTCTGTGTATCACAAAATAGGTGATTTCTGACAACATTTGGGTCAATATGAAAATATGTTGACAAAGTCATGTCCCTTGACTTTTTTAGTTATGAAAAACCTTTCAAACAGTGAAAAAATTAAAAAATAAAATTTACACAAAAAAAAAATAAAAAAAATATAATAATAAAAAAATTAAAAAAAAATGTAAAAAAAATTATATAGAATTTTTTTTTTTTTTTATAACCAAACCTTTAATGATAATAAATGTCTTGATTTGCACATTTTTAGCAAATATATTTGAAAATCCTTTTTCCCTTCATCCGGAACACCACTTCTGTGAAATCTAAAGTTATTTGTGTATTCATTTGTACTTATTTTTAATAAAATCATTAGTGCAAGGCCGAACAAGTGTGCAAAAATGCAAAAGTAAATAATTATTAATCATTTAAATAATTAAAAAAGAATGTTTGCCTCTTGATTTCATGGCATTACTGTTATCAATTTTAACACCTTTTTTATATTTATATATACAGTATATATATATATATATATATATATATATATATATATATATATATATATATACACACAAAAAGTAGTGGAAAATCATTTTAAGGTCAAAGTTCAGAGGCTGCTTAAAAATGCATATAGGGATTTTTTTCCCAGCATGTTTAAAACATTTAAATTCACATTTTAAGGAATATTTCCAAACAAACATGTGGTGTTGTACCCCACTGAACCCTCATTAGTGTTAACTTGCTTTGTTTGTTAAACTAAATTACTAAAACAATTAAACTCATTTTTATTCTATTTAACAGATTCAATATTAGTTATGAATAACTGGAGTTTATATTTATTATTTGGGTGGTTCTCTGAAAAATTAGACGCATTTTTGGCATTTAGTCCACAGTATGTGTGAATGATGCAGCTTTTAAATTTGAGTGTGAAAAATAGCTGGCGGCGCCCCAAAAGTGCCCCCATAACCGACAACCATGTGACCTCTACAGAGGAGGCGGTGAACGAGGTGAAGCGGCAGGCGATGGATGAGGTTCAGAAGGCCGTGGCCGAGGCTGAGCAGAAAGCGTTCGAGATGATCACCGCTGAGAGAGCGAAGATGGAGAAGACTCTCACCGAGGCCAAGAGGAAAGCCACTGAAGACGCAATACAGGTCATCAACGAACAGGAAGACTCCAGCGAGGTGAGTGTCTTGATTAATTTCTATTTGACCGATTACCGTTATTTTACCGCTATTTTGGACATGGAAACTACATACTGGGGCAATATACTGTAGACTTTATACTGTTTACTACTTAAAAATACTGTATTTGCATGCATTATGCAATAATAAAAGCTATGTACTGAATGCAATACTAGCTTAAAGATACTGAATAATGCACAATATAGACTGTTTACTGCTAACTATTTTATTTATTGCTAATTATTAACTATTTTATTTTTATTTTTTTATCAAGCGAAACAAATGCAGGTTTAATTCAGAAAGTGCAGTGTAGCATGTTGAAAAAAAAAAAAAAAAAAAAAAAATATATATATATATATAAAAATTCAAGAATTAGACTATTTTATCATTGCAATAAAAAAAACAAGGATAAAATTTTTGCTTTTACTTTGCAAAAACAAAATCAACTTTAAAATAAAATAAATCAAGAATTAATATTTTTACATTGTGATTTTGAGGATAAGATTATTGCTTTTACATTTTGATTTAAAGGATTTGAATATTGTACTTTTTATTATTATTTTTATTTCTTTACAGTTAATAAAGTAAATTGAGGATTAAGACTATTTTAACGTTTTTTTAAGGATTACACTGTTGTATTTACTTCACAATAAATAAAAAAGGAAATTTGTGATTTTAAAAAATCAAGGATTTCGATATTCTTTTTAAAATTTGCAATAACAAAAATGTAATAAAAAAAGGCTAATTTACATCAATTATAAAGAACAAGGATACAATTTTTGTTTTTAATTTGCGATTAAAATAGATCAAATTTTTTAAAAAAAAACAAAAACATTTTTACGTTGTGATTTTGAGGATAAGACTGTTTTAAGATAGGATAAGATTGTTTTTACCTGACCATTTAAAAAAAAAAAACTTTAAAATAAGAAAATAAATCAAGGATTTGAGTTTTTTTTACATTGTGATTTTAAAGATTAAACGATTGTTTTTACTTTGTATTTTAAAAAAAAAATCAGGGATTGACTTTTTGAAAAAAAAAAAAAAAAAAAGTAAAAGAATTTGACTTTTAACATTACGATTATAAAAAACAAGGATACATTTTTTTTACTTTGCAATAAACTATTTATTATTTTTAATTTACGATTTAAAGAGCACCTATTATGCCCCTTTTAACAAGGTGAATTTAAATCTTTGGATACCCCACATATCATTTAAAGGGGCAGTGGTGGAGGCTTAGGGTTACTGAAGGTCAGGGGTTCAAGCCCAAGCCCCAGCACCACCATGATGCCACTGTTGGGCCCTTGAGCAAGGCCCTTGACCCCATCTGCTCCAGGGGTGCCGTATCATGGCTGACCCTGCACTCTGACCCCAGCTTAGTTGGGATATGTGGAAAAAAAGGATTTCACTGTATATATGCAAAACATTAATGTATGTATAATGTGTGACCATAATAAAGTTTTCTAATTTATACCGTGTTGAAAATGCCAATTTTTGGTTGGGAATAAAATGAGCTGTGTTTGCCTTTAAATGCAAATGAGCTGTGTGTGTGTGTGTGTGTGTGTGTGTCTTTAAATGCAAATGAGCTGTGTGTGTGTGTGTGTGTGTGTGCCTTTAAATGCAAATGAGCTGTGTGTGTCTTTAAATGCAAATGAGCTGTGTGTGTGTGTGTGTGTGTGTGTGTGTGTGTGTGTCTTTAAATGCAAATGAGCTGTGTGTGTCTTTAAATGCAAATGAGCTGTGTGTGTGTGTCTTTAAATGCAATTTAGCTGTGTGTGTCTTTAAATGCAATTTAGCAGTGTGTGCCTTTAAATGCAAATGAGCTGTGTGTGTGTCTTTAAATTCAATTTAGCTGTGTGTGTGTCTTTAAAATGCAAATGAGCTGTGTGTGTGTCTTTAAATGCAAATGAGCTGTGTGTGTCTTTAAATGCAAATGAGCTGTGTGTGTGTGTCTTTAAATGCAATTTAGCTGTGTGTGCCTTTAAATGCAAATTAGCTGTGTGTTCCATTAAATGCAAATGAGCTGTGTGTGTGTGTGTGTGCCTTTAAATGCAAATGAGCTGTGTGTGTGTATGTGCCTTTAAATGCAAATGAGCTGTGTGTGTGTGTCTTTAAATGCAAATGAGCTGTGTGTGTGTGTGTGTGTGTGTGTGTGTGTGTGTGTGTGTGTGTGTGTGCGCGCGTGCCTTTAAATGCAAATGAGCTGTGTGTGTGTGTGTGTGTGTGTGTGTGTGTGTGTGTGTGCGCCTTTAAATGCAAATGAGCTGTGTGTGTCTTTAAATGCAAATGAGCTGTGTGTGCCTTTAAATGCAAATGAGCTGATGCTATCTAGAATAGGGCGGAGTTTTGACATCTCTGCTTGGGATAACTAGACATCATAAGGAAGTTTCCGAATGGTTATTTGATCAACGTATTTATTTGTTGTAGAGTTTCAGCAGTTTTGCAACGATGGATGTGCAACACACACAAATACTGTTACAACACAGTCTGGTGTAAACATAAACACATTTAGGTAGATCGAAACAATGGCGGACTCTGTGTACAACTCCTTCAGGGCAGATCTATGCCAAAACGGCAGTGTCCGTCAACAGTCGTGGGCGGGGCCTGTACAACGTGACATCACATTGGATATTTTCAGTTTATTTGGATTTGGTGCTTTGCCAATGTTCCCTTGGGTTGGAGTGTTTTACTGATCGTCTATTAAACGATATTTCTCTCTCTCTCTTAAGTGTTGTTGGAACTGCGGCCGTAAAGCCAGCGAGACCTGCAGCGGATGCAACGCGGCCCGTTACTGCGGCTCCTTCTGTCAGCATAAAGACTGGGAGCGACACCATCTCATCTGCAGCCCGGGTCTCCAGGCCCAGCCCAAACCCATGTCCGCTCTGAGCGCTCGGATGCTGGCCAAAGCCCCTGAGAGCGGCCTCATCCCGAGCCCCATCCTGGAGAAAACCTCCAGCACCTCGCGAGCGTCCACACCGCCCACACCCGCGTCCTCCTCCACGCCGGACTCCAACGGACACTAGCACAAAGTCGTCAGAGCGACAGGATCACGAGACGCATTTTAAGTCTCTCCACACTGGATGTGACGAATCCACGGAAAGCACGTACAGCACATTCAGAACGACACAAAACACGACATGTGATCCAATCAACCAGCACAAATGTTTTCTGTGAGTGTGTGTGTGTGTGTGTGTGTGTGTGCGTGTGTGTGTGCATGCGTGTTGGGTTTCTGCTGGTAAATACAGGTTCAAAGCAATATAAAGTGATCATTGATTGACCAAAGCTATCAATGCTGTGACGTTCATATTTAGTTTCCTTATCAATATTATATAACAAGATGATCAGAATTTAGATGGAAATCAGGTACGTCGATACGTCACATACTGATGTATGTGTGCTATATGTATGTATGTATGTATATATATATATATATTATGTGTTAAGTGTAGCTACCAAACCTGGGTCTCTATCAGGTTCCATACGCACATTAAACGACTTCTAAGCATAATAAAGGACAAAGAGGATGCAATTCATTTAATACCACTTTCTAATTGGACCCAACAAAAGCGTGTATGAAACCGCTCGGTGTTCTGGTGTTGTGACACAATCTCAGGAGGATGTTATATGTAAATACTTACATTTTTTTTCCCACATTCGGAGTTCTTTAATTTCCACATTGATGTCTTCAACCGCCTCGTGTAAGTATTTAACGGCGCAAGAGAATCTTTATACTGTGAGCTACTTTGTGACGTTCATTGTTTTACAAAATTCTTGAATATTAAGTAGGCGTTCGGAAAATAAATAAAGAAATGAACACTATCATGTGGCTTGAGGTGTGCTTGTTTTTTCTGGGTGAAAGGTCATTTTGTGGCATTTTATCTTGATCGTCTTTGCACTTGTAAAATGGTAAAACATGTCAAAAGGTTTTGAAAATCAATGATTCGGGCTGGCATGGATATCTCGGCGAGTATTGACGCTGACTATAACACCTGGAGTCGCGAGTTCGAATCCAGGTTTCCAGACAGGTCTCCTTAGCAACCGAATTGGCCCGGTTGCTAGGGAGGGTAGAGTCACATGGGGCAACCAAATTGGCCAGTTGCTAGGGAGGGTAGAGTCACATGGGGTAACCAAATTGGCCCGGTTGCTAGGGAGGGTAGAGTCACATGGGGCAACCAAATTGGCCAGTTGCTAGGGAGGGTAGAGTCACATGGGGCAACCAAATTGGCCCAGTTGCTAGGGAGGGTAGAGTCACATGGGGCAACCAAATTGGCCCGGTTGCTAGAGAGGGTAGAGTCACATGGGGCAACCAAATTGGCTGGTTGCTAGGGAGGGTAAAGTCACATGGGGCAACCAAATTGGCCCGGTTGCTAGGGAGGGTAGAGTCACATGGGGCAACCAAATTGGCCCAGTTGCTAGGGAGGGTAGAGTCACATGGGGCAACCAAATTGGCCCGGTTGCTAGAGAGGGTAGAGTCACATGGGCCAACCAAATTGGCCCGGTTGCTAGGGAGGGTAGAGTCACATGGGCCAACCAAATTGGCCCGGTTGCTAGGGAGGGTAGAGTCACATGGGCCAACCAAATTGGCCCGGTTGCTAGGGAGGGTAGAGTCACATGGGGCAACCAAATTGGCCGGTTGCTAGGGAGGGTAGAGTCACATGGGGCAACCAAATTGGCCGGTTGCTAGGGAGGGTAGAGTCACATGGGGCAACCAAATTGGCCAGTTGCTAGGGAGGGTAGAGTCACATGGGGCAACCAAATTGGCCCAGTTGCTAGGGAGGGTAGAGTCACATGTGGCAACCAAATTGGCCGGTTGCTAGGGAGGGTAGAGTCACATGGGGCAACCAAATTGGCCCGGTTGCTAGAGAGGGTAGAGTCACATGGGCCAACCAAATTGGCCCGGTTGCTAGGGAGGGTAGAGTCACATGGGCCAACCAAATTGGCCCGGTTGCTAGGGAGGGTAGAGTCACATGGGGCAACCAAATTGGCCGGTTGCTAGGGAGGGTAGAGTCACATGGGGCAACCAAATTGGCCGGTTGCTAGGGAGGGTAGAGTCACATGGGGCAACCAAATTGGCCCTGTTGCTAGGGAGGGTAGAGTCACATGGGGCAACCAAATTGGCCAGTTGCTAGGGAGGGTAGAGTCACATGGGGCAACCAAATTGGCCAGTTGCTAGGGAGGGTAGAGTCACATGGGGCAACCAAATTGGCCAGTTGCTAGGGAGGGTAGAGTCACATGGGGCAACCAAATTGGCCAGTTGCTAGGGAGGGTAGAGTCACATGGGGCAACCAAATTGGCCCAGTTGCTAGGGAGGGTAGAGTCACATGGGGCAACCAAATTGGCCCGGTTGCTAGAGAGGGTAGAGTCACATGGGGCAACCAAATTGGCTGGTTGCTAGGGAGGGTAAAGTCACATGGGGCAACCAAATTGGCCCGGTTGCTAGGGAGGGTAGAGTCACATGGGGCAACCAAATTGGCCCAGTTGCTAGGGAGGGTAGAGTCACATGTGGCAACCAAATTGGCCGGTTGCTAGGGAGGGTAGAGTCACATGGGGCAACCAAATTGGCCCGGTTGCTAGAGAGGGTAGAGTCACATGGGCCAACCAAATTGGCCCGGTTGCTAGGGAGGGTAGAGTCACATGGGCCAACCAAATTGGCCCGGTTGCTAGGGAGGGTAGAGTCACATGGGGCAACCAAATTGGCCGGTTGCTAGGGAGGGTAGAGTCACATGGGGCAACCAAATTGGCCGGATGCTAGGGAGGGTAGAGTCACATGGGGCAACCAAATTGGCCCGGTTGCTAGGGAAGGTAGAGTCACATGGGGCAACCAAATTGGCCGGTTGCTAGGGAGGGTAGAGTCACATGGGGCAACCAAATTGTCCCGGTTGCTAGGGAGGGTAGAGTCTCATGGGGTAACCTCCTTGTGGTGGTGATTAGTGGTTCTCTCAATGGGGCGTGTGGTGAGTTGTGTGTGTGGATCGTGGAGAGTAGCATGAGCCTCCACATGCTGTGAGTCTCAGCAACCAAATTGGCCCGGTTGCTAGGGAGGGTAGAGTCACATGGGGTAACCTCCTCGTGGTGGTGATTAGTGGTTCTCTCAATGGGGCGTGTGGTGAGTTGTGTGTGGATCGTGGAGAGTAGCATGAGTCTCCACATGCTGTGAGTCTCCAAGGTGTCATGCACAATGAGTCACGTGATCAGATGCGCGGATTGACGGTCTCAGAAGCGGAGGCGACAGAGACTCGTCCTCCGCCACACGGATTGAGGCGAGTAACCGCGCCACCACGAGGACATACTAAGTAGTGGGAATTGGGCATTCCAAACTGGGGAGAAAAATGGATTAGGAAAATGAATTGGCTTGTTACTACTCTACAAGTTTTTATAAATCAATTCATGTATTTTATTGAAATAATGACATGAACACATTACATATGAATACTCTTATATTAAGCCAAACAAATAGATCTAAAAAAGCCTTAAATGTACCACCGTTATTGTTTCTACTCTGTAAACCTGAAATCAGTCACAATGTTCATTGGCTGAATTGGCATTTCATGTTTTTCCACTTTCTACCACAAGGTGGCAGCAACACATTCATTCTCAACACCTAAAACAACATTTATTTGTATTTGATCATATTTAGTCAAAATGACATGTGTAATGGAATTGAATACTGTTGATCATTATTACAATGGATAATAAGAGCAGACTGATATAAAAAGAGGGAAGAAGTGCCTCCGATCATTGTGTTCTTGTTAGCAATGGTTACTAATATGAGTTTGGTTTAATTCTCTCATAACCTGCAGATGTTAAGGATTAGTTTGTTTTTTAGATGACTCATTTTCACCTACACACTCATCACAAACATGTTTGTGCCATTTATGATACTGAAATAAAACCACTTACATTTGAGAGTGCTTTGGAACGACACGACTTGATTAAATGCACAAATTGAAGTCGTGGTTTGTTCAGTCACGCCGATGAATGGACAAACAGCCCATAAATACAGTCTGGAGTGCGAGGGAGTGCAAACGGGAAGCATTTACCCACGTTTCCATTGATCATGGTATAAATAATTATTGAGGGGGTTACCTGCCCCCTCAGATGTATCAGTCGTAGCAGTTCCACACACTGGAAAATCCCATTGAAGCTTTTAATCATCAGGAACAGACACAAAGCCTGAGCAAGATGTGATTTTTCCCCTCAGGCTGTGCGTCCCCTCATTTGGCAAATGTAAATATTCTTAAAATGGTATTTGTGGGTAAATCTAATGAAAAAATGTCACCCCAAAATCAAAAGAAAACAACTGCATTTAGCTAAAGTGCCGTAGCAGCACAAACGAGTAAATGCATGTACGGTATATTAGAGGTCGACCGATTGTGGGTTTTGCCGATACCGATAAGGTGGTGGGATAGTTTTGACTACAAGAGACATTTTGGGCTACAATGAGTCCAAAATGGATAAAATCCCAGATGCAGCTTATTGACCAGCCAAAATCCCATTTATAACCAGGGGGGAAAAATGAGAAGAAGATTTGTTGCATAACGTGAGACTTTTAACTATAAACCCAAAATAGTCTGGGGACTCTTATTTTGAAATGACGGAGACTCGGCGCCCTGTTACAATGCTCTCCATATAAGGTTTTAACCAAATGAAGCTTTTTATAGCCTGTATATTCACCAGATGAGGTTAAATGAAGAATAAGGTTTATTGCTCATTAGATATGAAGTTGGAGTCATTATGTATGCAGGGGCGGAGCCAGGAGTTTTTCAAAGGGGTGTCCAGGAAGGGGTGGATACAATGACACCCGGGACGGAGATGTTTGGCGACCTTGGTGTGCGCCCATGTTAAGTTTAAGAACTAAATTGTGCCAAAAAATGACTAAAAGAGCAACTGTTAGTAGGTTGGCCAATGGGGTGGCCAGGCTTCGGTGCATGGTGGCCACGGCCACCCCTGACCACCCCGTAGCTCCGCCACTGGATGTATGTGCTAATGCGGGACGTATCCGTATACACACATTTTTCTTCGCATACCCTTGCTTCAGTTTAAACACTTGATATCAAATAATCAAACATGCATTGGAGTGAGAATATAACAATGGATGTATATTGTTAAAGATACAGCACATCATATCCCCAGCAGGTGTCAGTGATTGTTTTTATTGCACCTGTGGAGGCCGCTGTAAAACTATACACACACACACACAAAAGTTCATAATTTCCATTTTATTTTCATTCGATGGACTAAATAACATAAAGTAAATAAAAAAAACAAACAAAAACAAAGCAAAGTTATTTTTATTATTTTATTTAAGATGCATAAACTGTACAACGTCTTGCAATATGACAACATGACAGTCAAACCACTGTCTTAAGGCCCAGTTATACTTCCGGTTCCGGTTCCGGATCGCGCTCGGCCGACCGCTTTGCCTTTCTGAGTATATTTTTCTGACCGCGAATGGACAGGAACATGTTCAATGCATGCACACTGCAACTGCTTTGTGACACTCTTTCAGCTCGGTCAATGGCCAGCGCATGCGCAGACGATGCGCACGCCCGAGGCGAAGCCGCGCGGCTGTGCTGATGACGCAATTTGCGTCACACATACTGTGATGATCCGCTACGCGCGCGCCAGAAGTATACGTTGGCCTTTATAATGTCTACGCAGTCAAATTAAACACAATTAGTCAAGTGTGTACTATTCACAGACTTGCATATTTCAGACTTCTCTCGAGAAATAATCTCATTGTGAACAAACAATGACGTTTGTCAAAACATCTCATATTTGCATGCACTTTTAAATAGCAGTTCATATTTTCTTAAAGTAAAAGTTGACTTTAAAGTTGATCGACTCAAGAAGCAGTTTTATTTCATTAGTGCAATCTTAATTATTTACAAGAATACAACATTCTTTGTTGTTGTTGTTGTTTTTAATCTGTTAATATTTTGCTCATAGAGAGTTGCTGTATCTGCATCAAAGCCGCTGGATTCAAAAGCCTCTTAAAAGTTTGCATGGAGCAAAATATGCTTTGATTCTTCATGCATGCCAGAAATATTACCACCATGCCTGTGAGCGAAATTAAAAATGTAAAGGAATATTCTGGGTTCAATATAAATAATGATGTCCCTCCTTTACGGTCGTTTTAGGGTTCAGAGTGTCTCGTCGTCATGGCAACAAAGTTGTAATAATAGATATAAGACAGAAAGGTAAGATATTTAATGACAGTAAAATCATGTTAACACACATATTGTTTATGTCTCGTGTCTATACTTTTGAAACGGTGAGTATTTTAACGTTTTCAGATTAAACCACATTGACTTGCATTGGAAGTGTTTTACTGCGACACAGATTTCTGCTTTTTTAAATAAATAAAAGGAGGGACGAGTCGAAATCATTTTTTGTGGTACTCAACGTTATGCTACACATCCTGTCGACTGATCTGAACTTGTATTGAACCCGGAATATTCCTTAAAGCAATAGCTCCCTTCAATAATCAGTAAAAATATCGATTTTCCGATGCATCGCGATCTTCATTTGAACGATCTCTATATCGATCGATAAATCACAAGATCAATCGTTTATTCTGTGCACAACCCAACTTTAAAAATAGGAAGGAAAACACTTGAATTTGCAACCAGATTTCGCGCTTCATGGCTAAAATATATAGATTTGGCAATGGCAGTGATTGTGTAATAAACTGGTGGAGTATTCCGCATGAGATCCTCTCAGCGTGTGTTGAGTTGAATAAAGTCTCCTTACAATAATACCCCATATCTACAGTCAAAAACAACCAAATAAACATTTCATTCTAATCACACACAGCACATAAAGCCATTCGAGTCTCTCTCATTAACATGCGCTCATTTACAGAATTGCCGGTTCTCTTAAAGAGACAGTACTCATTTTAGCACATGTTCAAGAAATGAATGTAAATACTTGGAAATGGTACAAATTATGCAATTATGCAATTAAACAATGAACATGTAACAAAAATAATATATTTTAAATATAGTGTCCTATTTATTGATTGAATAGATGCAATCGAATCGGGAAGTCTGTCTCGTTTTGGTAAATAAAACAAGCAAACAAATAATTATAGTGACTAAATCTCACATTGTTTTCTGGTAACTTTTGAAGTATAATACTGACCTACATTTAAATCTATTGATTATCAAGTTGTGTTCTTCACCCATGGTCCATCAGTTAAATATATATATTTATATTATTATCTAAACAAAATAAAAATGCCATTTTATGCATGAATATTGCATATAATCTACTGTAAAGTTTCTGGAAATGCACTATATGTCGAGTATGATAACATTGATGGGTAATTAACACTGATAAAATGTATGTATTATTAAAAAAACTACACGTATAGCAGTGAATTCTACTTTAAATTTAATTCTACATCCTTTTTGGCGTCTCGTTTAAATTCAGGCATTCTTAATTTAACTCTGAATAGTGCACAAACCTGTTAGCATGTAATATTCAGTGAATTATTATACATACAGAACATTATATATAAAATGCGACACAAATATGGTGTGTGTCACAGTTACATATGAGTCATCATCATTTTTTTACAGCTAGTTATTAATTCAAAGATGCAGGGGTCATTTTTAGACACGGGGTCGGTTGTGGGCGTTGAAGTGTTTTTGTTGCCGTTAGTTGTTTGTCATGATCCACCACGACGCTGTAAGACAAAAAACGACATAAAAAGAGAAAGAGGCAGATATTAAGAAAATAAAGCATCATAAGTCCTCGTGAATAGCCATGGAGGGGAGGTTTGGCCGTCAGGTCAGTATGCAATTCCTTCAGCTTCAAGGCTGATATACAGAGGGATTTAAACACAATAAGTAATGAACGGTGTCGCCCACGTGCTCTTACCTGGCATCAGCATGGTGGAGACCACCTCAGGATCCTCCAGCATGTCTATAATACAACGCTGAAACATCTTACTGGCATCAGACTGCAAATAACTGCGGAATGAGAGAGATTTCATCAACAGAACTTGAACCTGCAATATTCCTTTAATTATGTCACTAATAGAAGTGATACAGCACAGATGCACTTCAAAGAAATGCTGTTTTTAAGTGCATGAAAAGCCTAAAATTATAACCATCAAAATGCAAACATTATCAAATGATTAAGACATTATAGCTACTATAATCAAGGTCAAGTCTAGTTAAGCTCAGTCGACAGCATTTGTGGCGTAATGTTGATTATTTAACCCTCCGGTGGTATTCGGTCACTTTTGACCGGAAACATGTTGCTAATTGCATGCAAATGGTTTGCTGACATCAGAACATGCAGTACAAATAAACTAAAACTGGGCTCTGACACATGGGAGGTCGCGAGCCCCTGCACGCGTTATGACGTGCAATCGTACACGACGCGGCGCGCGATACGTCCTGGCGAATTCCGGAGCAGTCGCATGAATTTTCACGCGATTTACTGCATCATTATCAGACACAAAGCCAGAGGAGAGGACATTGCTTTAATGCGTCGTAGCTTGCTCAAAACTCATCTGCCGATTTAAAAAAAACCGAATCAATAAAATAAAATAAAAATGGGATAAATATTAGAAATGCTGTCCGACAGGGAGGCTGTGTGATTTCATGACTGCATCCATCAATCATGTTTAATCAGCGGTTGATTGACAGGTGGAATGGTTTCCCCAAGACACGTGCTTGGAAAGTTGCAAAAATCTCATATCCGCTATCATGTGCACATACAATTAAAACAGATGCTATACCCCCACCCCCCCCTGACCCTAAATGTCGCCCTGGGACTCTCTCCGTCAGAGTGATGAAGATGGTTTCTAGGCATCCCGTATGGCGAATGATTTGTTTGAGGAGCAGAGAACAACACTGAGTCATTCCCAGTTTGACCATGACCATTTTCTCCAAATGTGTAAAAGCTTCATGAACACTCAGTTTTCATTGACCGTGTGAGTTGAAACACCTCCTGATTGGTCAACTTCAGGTAGATCGCCAAATTGTCTCGTTCAACCGGACACACCTCACGCATTCAAACCAACAGCAGACAGATTTTTTTAAATATGAAAAAAAAATGATCGGGAGGTCGTGAGCTGCTCGTAATTCCTCTCATACGAGCTGCGACCACATGAGCACCAGCGATCTCCGTGCAATCTCTCCCAACTGGAAAACATCGGTCGGGCGCTCGTACGACAGCCGACAGTCGCACCGTGTACGCCCGCCTTAAGTGTCCGTAAAAGACAAGGTGACAGTTTTGGTATTTCCAGGTCAAAATTGACGATCGTCGAAAATGAAAAGTAAAGACCAAATAACAGACCAATTTTTTTTATCCGTCAAATACAATCAATAAATCAGCCGCAATTACAGGGTGAGACCCTAAAACATCCCAAATGAACTGGTGAGACTATAACAGAGATATTGTTTTACATTGGTCCACAAAATACAAATCTAATAAATAAATCAGGCACAATAGTAAACACACACTCACATACACACACACACACACACACACACACACACACACAGTCACACACATACACACACACGCACACACACAGACACACACACACACACACACACACACAGTCACACACATATACACACACACACACACACACAGTCACACACATACACACACACACACAGTCACACACATACACACACACGCACACACACAGACACACACACACACAGTCACACACAGTCACACACATACACACACACACACACATACACACACACACACAGTCACACACATACACACACACGCACACACACACACACACACACAGTCACACACATACACACACACACACACACACACAGTCACACACATACACACACACAGTCACACACACACACACAGTAACACAGTCACACACACTCACACACAGTCACTCACACACCCCACACACACACACACACACACACTCACACTCACACACACGCACTCACACACAGTCACTCACACACACACACTCACACACAGTCACTCAGACACACACACACACACTCACTCACTCACTCACACACACTCACTCACATACACACACACACACACTCACACACACACACACACACACACACAGACACTCACACACACACTCACTCACACACACACAATTTTTGGAGGGTTTGAAGGCAGAAATATGAAGATTATAATTTTATAAAAGCGCTTTCATAAATGATGTGTTAAAACCTTTATTATTATATATTTGAGTTTTTACAGACGTTTTATAGTTTACAGTGTTACATCGTCATGGCAACAAACGGTGATTATTTTAACGTTTACAGATTAAACCCCATTGACTTGCATTGGAAGTGTCTCACTTTATTTTTTAAATAAATGACGGACAAGTTGAAATATATTGTTTATTGTAATCACAAAAGCTGTTGATTGATGTTAACTTTGATTACACCTGGAATATTCTTTTAAAGCTACAGCGGGAATATATATATATATATATATATGTCAAAACTATTGGAACAATGTGCTATAAATAGATGGGACACTGGACTTTTGGGGGATTTGGGGTCTCTGAATGGACAAAATCCAGATCTAAATGCATCCAAATACTGTGAACTCTGTTGGAGAAATCAAGCTGATGTGAGACTGATCATGACTGAAGCTTTCAAACCGTTTGTTGAGAGAGTGCTTATTTTCTCCACAGGAGATATTTACAATTATATATTTAATGTCATTGCGATGTATCATTTGCAGTTCTGTTTGTTTCTTAGTTGTGTTAAATTAGATTAACTTTATCCATCGAATTGTTGTAATGAAGATGGAAAATTCACACCTTGTATTTTCTTTCTAGTGCTGTTATGAGTAACACAATCTGTCATGTGTAAATCATTCTAGAGGTGTGTGTCTGTGTGTGTGTGTGTGTGTGTGTGTGAAGTCTGTGCTATGAGACAAGCCATTTGCTAATTTAAAATGTGAGTCTAATTGGACCCTCAACAATCTGGCATGAAAAAACAGAGTACACACATACACACACACACGCACACAGACACACATATACACATACACACATATATACACACACACACACACACACATATATACACACTACACACATATACACACATACACACTACACACATATACACACTACACACACACACACACTACACACATACACACATATACACACTACACACATACACACATATACACACTACACACATACACACACTACACACATATACACACTACACACATACACACACATATACACACTACACACATATACACACACATATACACACTACACACACACACACATACACACATACACACACATATACACATACACACACTACACACATAGACACACTACACACATACACACATACACACACATATACACACATACACACATACACACACTACACACATATACACACTACACACATACACACATACACACACATATACACACTACACACATATACACACACATATACACACTACACACATACACACATACACACACATATACACATACACACACATATACACACTACACACATATACACACTACACACATACACACATACACACACATATACACACATACACACACTACACACATATACACACTACACACATACACACATATACACACATACACACACATATACACACTACACACATACACACACATATACACACTACACACATACACACACACACACACACACATATACACACTACACACATACACACACATATACACACTACACACATACACACACATATACACACTACACACATACACACACACACACACACACATATACACACTACACACATACACACATACACACACATATACACACATACACACACATATACACACTACACACATACACACACATATACACACTACACACATATACACACTACATACACACACACATACACACTACACACATACACACATATACACATATACACACACATATACACACTACACACATATACACACTACACACATACACACACATATACACACATACACACACATATACACACTACACACATACACACACATATACACACTACACACATATACACACTACACACACACACACACATACACACACATATACACACTACACACATACACACATACACACACATATACACATACACACACATATACACACTACACACATATACACACTACACACATACACACATACACACACATATACACACATACACACACATATACACACTACACACATACACACACACACACATACACACACATACACACACATATACACACTACACACATACACACATACACACACATATACACATACACACACACTACACACATATACACACTACACACATACACACATACACACACATATACACACATACACACACATATACACACTACACACATATACACACACACACACACACACACACACACATTTGAGGTTGTCCATGTAACTGTAAGTTGTAGTCCTCAGTTGGAGCCTCTTTAATTGAAGGACTACAGCAGGGGATTGAACAAACGCACAAATGTGTTGCATATGTAAGAATGGAGCATCAGGATGATTTTCCAAAGACTCGTGTCTAAATGTGTCCCAACCACGTTCTAAATCTGCATTTCAATCACACACACCCACCTCATCCAGGAAATACGGTCCTGCCAAAATTCATATATGATGTAGCAGCTCTTCTCGGGCAGTTTCTGAATGGACACACTGAACGAGAGACATGACGGCTCGTCAGTGTGAAGATAATGTAGTAAGACAGTGAGAACATTGAGAAATCATAAACTCCTGAGAGATAATAATAATAATAAGGGATAATGTACAGTCAGCCGGTCATGATAGCAAATAATAAACCTCCACTGGGTCTTGTATAAATGTTGTAAAGGGGGTATTTTAGGATAATTACCTGCTATAGCTGTTCATTATTACACAGCTACTGAAATACACTGACATTAAATATTGATTTGAGTTTAAATAATTGAGCTTACTTGTAGAGACGTCAGAGTGATACGAGAGACAGAACACAAACACTGCTATATTGGAAACGGATGTCCTCGTTATTAAACTATTTCACCGCTGAATGGTGATTTTTACAGTTCAGTTGATGGTTCTCTAGAACGGGTTTTCAAACTCTTTGATGTCATGGGCCCCGAAATGTGATATTAGTGTAATACTATAAAGACAGCAAGTTAGCTAAATTAAATAATTGGCTTTTATTTTGTCATTGTACTAAAGCCAAAAGAAAGTTCATGTGCCAAACCTGTATTTTTACTTGCGAAACCTATAGTATTGATTGCTTAACATATATTTTTATTTGCGGAACCTTTATTATTAGTTGTGAAACCTTTTTTAATTTTTTTTTAACTTTTTTAACTTTTCTGCAAGTTTTAATTGTGGAACCTATAGTTGAAATTGGGGAACCTATAATTTTAATTGTGGAACCTATAGTTTTTATTGCGAAACCTATAGTTTTAATTGGGGAACCTATCATTTTCATTACGGAACCTATAGTTTTAATTGCGGAACCTATAGTTGAAATTGTGGAACCTATAATCTTAATTGTGGAACCTGTAGTTTTTATTGCGAAACCTATAGTTTTAATTGGAGAACCTATAGCTGAAATTGCGAAACCTATCATTTTAATTGCAGAATCTATAGTTTTAATTGTGGAACCTATAGTTGAAATTGTGGAACCAATAGTTGAAATTGCGGAACCTATAGTTTTAACTGCGGAACCTATAGTTTTAATTGTGATACCTGTAGTTTTTATTGCGAAACCTATAGTTTTAATTGTGCAACCTATAGTTGAAATTGCAAAACCTATCATTTGAATTGCAGAATCTATAGTTTTAATTGTGGAACCTATAGTTGAAATTGTGGAACCAATAGTTGAAATTGCGGAACCTATAGTTTTAATTGCGATACCTGTAGTTTTTATTGCGAAACCTATAGGTTTTATTGCGGAACCTATAGGTTTAATTGCGATACCTGTAGTTTTTATTGTGGAACCTATAGCTGAAATTGCAAAACCTATCAATTGAATTGCAGAATCTATAGTTTTAATGGTGGAACCTATAGTTGAAATTGCGGAATCTATAGTTTTAATGGTGGAACCTATAGTTGAAATTGCGGAATCTTTAGTTTTAATAGTGGAACCTATAGTTTTAATGGTGGAACCTATATTTTTAATTGCAGAACCTTTATTTTTAATTGCTACACCTATAGTTTCGAATTGCCAAACCTTTATTTTTAATTGCAAAACTTATAGTTGTAATTGCGGAACCTATAGTTTTATTGTGGAACCTATAACTTTAATTCTGTGACTTTTGGTTTAAATTGCCTTACCTATATCTTTAATTCTAGAGCCTATATTTTTAATTGCCAAACCTTTATTTTTAATTGTGAAACGTATAGTTGTAATTGCGGAACCTATTATTTTAATTGCAGAACCTATAACCTATATCTTTAATTCTAGAGCCTAAATTTTTAATTGCGGAACCTGTAGTTTTTATTGCGGAACCTGTAGTTTTAATTGGGGGACCTATAGCTGAAATTGTGGTACCTATAGTTTTAATAGTGGAACCTATAGTTTTAATTGGGGAACCTATAGCTGAAATTGTGGTACCTATAGTTTTAATAGTGGAACCTATAGTTTTAATTGTGGTACCTATAGTTTTAATAGTGGAACCTATAGTTTTAATTGGGGAACCTATAGCTGAAATTGTGGTACCTATAGTTTTAATAGTGGAACCTATAGTTTTAATTGTGGTCCTATAGTTTTAATAGTGGAACCTATAGTTTTAATTGTGGTACCTATAGATTTAATAGTGGAACCTATAGTTTTAATTGTGTTACCTATAGTTTTAATAGTGAAACCTATAGTTTTAATTGCTTAACCTATATTTCTATCATTTTAATTGCGGAACCTATAGTTTTACTAGCGGAACCTATAGTTTTGAATTGCCACACCTTTATTTTTAATTACTAAACTATATTATAGTTGTAATTACGGAACCTATAGTTTTATTGTGGAACCTATAACTTTAATTCTGGAACTTTTAGTTTAAATTGCCTAACCTACATCTTTATTTCCGGAACCTATATTTTTAATTGCAGAACGTTTATTTTTAATTGTCTTTGAATTTGAACACATCTTGTGTTATCTCAATTTGTTTTTGTTTTTTTTACTTTTTATGAAGTTTGCCGTGTATTTGTCTTTCTTATTTTCACTACTAATGTTAGACGTATACACCTGATGAGAAACATTACATGACTTTAAAATGTGTTTGCATTGCGCTTGTCTCATTAAATATCGTATTTAACCCCTTACAAGCAACCTAATGGTTCTAGAAATATTTGTGATCACAAAAATCGATGCAGATTTGTTGTTTTTGCTTAATATTAAAAACTATGGCTGTCAGTTGACGTGTGTCATTTGTTTGGCAAGTCTTGACGGGCTGAAGAACATTTTCCCTTCTAGATCCTGCTAACTGTACAATGATCGAAGTTCTCGGAGATTTCACATCATCATAATCACAGTTTATCATGTGCGTGCATTTGGCGTGTCTCACTGTAGGTTGTCGTTTTGATTGGCGGTGGAGTCGGCATACGTTTTCAGAGCCTTCTGAAACTCCTCGAGATCGTTCTCTGTCACCGTCATCTGTCTCTGAACCAGAAGAAGGTTCTAGACAAAACGTGTGGAGAAATGCAATGGTTATATCCAACAACAGCACAACGTTACGACTGGAAG
>JAVLUX010000017.1:44478641-44526141 GCA_032164185.1 Moxostoma hubbsi | reverse complement strand
AGTGGGATATTTAAAATATTTCTTCTTAAGCATCAGAAGGGAATTTTACACAAAGGTTCTTTTAAACACAGAGAGCGAGAACCACATTATGGCGACCATGAGGAGGTTACCCCATGTGACTCTACCCGCACTAGCAGCCGGGCCAATTTGGTTGCTTAGGAGACCTGGCTAGAGTCACTCCGCATGAGAACCTACAGTATATTTGAAATTACGGAACCTATATTTTAAATTGAGTAGCCAATAACTTTAATTGCAGAATCTATAATTTTAATTGCGGAACTTATATTCTTAAGTGCGGAACCTATATTCTTAATTGTGGAACTTATATTCTTAATTGCGGAACTTGTGTTTTTAATTGTGGGACTTATAGTTTTAAATGCAGAACTTATATTCTTAAGTGCGGAACCTATATTCTTAATTGCGGAACTTATATTTTTAATTGCGGTACTTTTAGTTTTAAATGCGGAACCTATATTCTTAATTGCGGAACTTATATTCTTAAGTGTGGAACCTTTATTCTTAATTGCGGAACTTATATTTTTAATTGTGGAACTTATAGTTTTAAATGCAGAACCTATATTCTTAATTGCGGAACTTACATTCTTAATTGCGGAACTTATATTTTTAATTGCGGAACTTATAGTTTTAAATGCGCAACCTATATTCTTAATTGCGGAACTTACATTCTTAATTGCGGAACTTATATTTTTAATTGCGGAACTTATAGTTTTAAATGCGGAACCTATATTCTTAATTGCGGAACTTATATTTTTAATTGCAGAACTTATAGTTTTAAACGCGGAACCTATATTCTTAATTGCGGAACTTATATTCTTAATTGCGGAACTTATATTTTTAATTGCGGAACTTTTAGTTTTAAATGCGGAACCTATATTCTTAATTGCGGAACTTCTATTTATAATTGTGGAACTTGTAATTTTAAATGCGGAACGTATATTTTTTATTGCGGAACTTATAGTTTTAAATGCGGAACCTATACTCTTAATTGCGGAACTTCTATTTTTAATTGCGGAACTTATAGTTTAAGTGCGGAACCTATATTCTTAATTGCGGAACTTCTATTTTTAATTGTGGAACTTGTAATTTTAAATGCGGAACGTATATTTTTTATTGCGGAACTTATAGTTTTAAATGCGGAACCTATACTCTTAATTGCGGAACTTATATTTTAATTGTGGAATGTATACTTTTAATTGTGGAATGTATACTTTTAATTGTGGAATGTATACTTTTAATTGTGGAATGTATACTTTTAACTGTGGTACCTACAGTTTTATTGGCAAAACCAATGGTTTAAATATGGAACCTATATTCTTAATTGTGGAACTTATATTTTTAATTGCAGAACCTATATTCTTAATTGTGGAACCTTTATTTTTAATTGAGGATCCTATAATTTCAATTGAAGAACATTTCATTTTAATTGTGGAACCTACAGTTTTATTTGCAGAACCTATGGTTTAAATGCACAACCTATATTTTAAATTGCAGAACCTATAACTTTAATTTTGAAATCGATAAATGTAATTGCGGAACTTATGTTTTTAATTGCAGATCCTTTATTTTTAATTGCAAACCCTATACTTTTATTTGAAAAAAACTACATTTTTATTTGCGCAACCTATATTTGAAATTGAGGAACCTATTTTTGCATTGCAGAACATATAACTTTAATTTTGGAACATATAATATTAATTGTGAACCCAATATTTTTAATTGCAGAACCTGTCATTTTAAATTGATGAACCTATATTCTTAATCGCAAAACTTTTTTTTTAATTGCGAGATGTATATTTTTAATTGAACCTATATTTAAAATTGTGGAGCCTGTAGTTTTAATTCTGAAATTTTTTTTTTTTTTTTTTTTTTTTTGGAACCTATATTTTTTGTGAAAAATGATGAGGGAAACAAACCAGTTTTGTTTAAAAAAAGGTTTCTGTAAAGTTTAGGTTATAGGGAGGGTATAATAGAAAATACTATTAGTTCAATCTAAAAACAATAGAAGTCAATGGAAAGTAGCATAAAGATAGAAAGACAAATGTGTGTAACTCACGGAGAGGTGCTGCTCTGAGACTCCACGGCCTCCATCGCACACTGCAGAGACATCTGGAGCGACAGCAGCTGACTAGATGTTTCCCTCAACATGAAGCGTGTCACAAACTGCCCGAGAACTGACGAACCCTGGTACTCCTACAGCAAGAGTCAGAGAACACAACTTATGATGCTCATTGCTTTCACCATTGTGATGTACCAATGCATCAAGCATTGAGGGCAAAGGTCAAGTCCCTTCCTCTTGACCTTCTATTTAAAAGCCTGAAGGATTCCTGTTATCAATACAGAATATAACATGACAAACACAATTAACCTGAGGCTGATACAGGACACATCCACTGACTTTATTGCGCTCTCTGGGAACAGCTTGATAAGTGACGACCGCTCTGTAAACTAAATGAACCCCCATTTAATCCTGGACAAACAGACTGGGCGCGTGTCAGATGCAATTAATGCCCACGTCACAGTCTAAGTGGCTATTGAGAGGAGGCAGGTTTCTCCATTAGCCAAATGATCAGTCTCCAAAAACACAAACATCTGTGCTGGCAAATAATAAAGACTATAGTGGACTACAAATGACTTATAGCGCATGTTTATTTTAAAAATAACAAAAAATATCTAGTTGTTAGAATTTTTGTCCAGTATTTTGCACTGTTCTGAAACTGCTGAGGTAGTTTCAGAACGCGTTCAAGAGAGTTTTTCTATCTCCTGACCAGTAGGGGGAAGTGCGCCAAAATTCTGCAGCTAACCTCAGGGCCTAATGGTGACTAAATTCAAAATGGCCGACATCCAAAATGGCCGACATAGGAAAATGTGGTATCGTTCAACACTTGATGTATGTAACACTTGATATAAAGAGACAATTTTTGTTATTTTCGGCAAAGGAGTTTGAGTATAAATTTTTAAAATACATTTTTGCCATCTCCTGACCAGTAGGGGGAAGTGCGCCAAAAATTCTGCAGCTAACCTCAGGGCCTAATGGTGACTAAATTCAAAATGGCCGACATAGGAAAATGTGGTATCGTTCCACTCCGTATGTAACACTTGATCTAAAGAGACCGTTTTCGTTATTTTCGGCAAAGGAGTTTGAGTATAAATTTTTTAAGGTCATTTTTGCTATCTCCTGACCAGTAGAGGGCAGTGTGCCAAAACGCTGCAGGTAACCTCGGGGCCTAATGGTGATGACACATACCAAGTTTCGTCCCAATCCCTCAAAGCGTTGCGGAGATACAGCCTCAAGTTCAATTTTGCGCATTCTTTGTCAAATTCGTTGATGCGCAATTCGAGAATGGTATGGTTTATCAAAATTCTGTTAATCATTTTTGATGATGCAGGCAAATTTTCAAGCAAATCGGACAAACTGTCTAGGAGGAGTTAGAAAAAGTAGGCTTTCAAAACATTTAAAAATGGCGGACAGGAAGTTTGCTCGATCATGACATAATTGGTGTCATTGTTCTCGGCATGAACCACGGAATCTATCAAGACCAGTCTCATGACAGTAGGCGAAAGGAGTCAATAGCTATTAGCATTTTTAGACATAGCATTAGCATTTTTGACCACAAGGTGGCGCTTTTGAGTCCCTTCAGATCATGGTGCCAAAGACACATACCGAGTTTCGTAACGATTCGCAAAGTCGTTCGTAAAATACAGCATTTTATGACTAAATTCAAATTGGCCGACGTCCAAAATGGCCGACATAGGAATTTTTCATATCGTTGGACTCACTATACCCTTTTGGTAAATTTACCCTTTACCCTACTGAATCTAATAAGACCAATTTGATGATTTTATGACAAAAAGTTCAGAAGTTATAAGTAAAAATTAGCTTTTTTCATATCTCGTGACCAGTAGGGGGCAGTGTGCTATAACACTGCAGGTAACCTCAGGGCCTAATTGTGATGACACGTACCAATTTTTGTCCCAATCCCTCAAAGCGTTGCGGAGACGCAGCCTCAAGTTAAATTTTGCGCGTTCTTCATCGTATTCGTTGAAGCGCCACTCGAAAATGGGTATGGTTTATCAAACTTCTGTGGATACATTTTTGTTGTGAGTGCCTCTAGATGATGCGGGCCAATTTTCGTGCAATTGGACAAACGGCCTAGGACGAGTTCAAAAAAGTATGTTTTTCAGAATATTCTAAATGGCGGAAAATTTTGTCTTGAGCCAAGGAATCTCGAAAATAATTTAGTTTCTAAGACTCACAGTTCAAAAGTTATTAACATAAACGCAAGTACAAATTTGGGAAGTTGGTGGCGCTAGAGGGTTTGAGGTAGAGACGCAAAATTTGTTGTGGTAACAGATCAGACTGTCCTCTATCCGTGTGCCAAATTTCATAACTTTCCCGCGAGCGCTTCGATGGACTGCCATAGTCTCAATAGCATAATAATAATAATAATAGGAACACTAACGAAAACAATAGGGGTCTTCGCCCCAACAGGCGAATTATTAAATGTTCACCCAGTTTTTTTGGATTACCTCCTTCGTCTTGTCCATGGCCTTTAGCACAGCAACATTGAGTTTCTCTAACGCTGAGAGAACATCCATATATTCTCCAAGATGCTGAGAAAAGTAATCTGAAAACAACAGGGAACAGAGAGAGAATTATAGAGCAGAACACCAAATATGAGTCATAGAAGTTCAAGGAAACGACTTTTGCATTGAACAAGCTTCACAATCTGTTTAATCCACAAATTTGGACTGCTCTTAAAGCAATGACTTTGGCGCTCTTCGGCTCAGCTGTCGATATTTGCTTAAGTATACAAGCAAATGAGTAATGCAGACAGTCTGTCCGGGGGAACATGAAGGTTTCTTATTTCCAGATTGTTTCCTGTCGACTAATATCAACGTCTTTAGCCTGTTCGAGCACAGAGCAAGATTCAGGCTGTATCTCAATTCAAGCAATTTAACTAGAGGACAAGATCACACACATTGGTGGTTCTGGGGGTGGATGGGGGGGCGGGGGGGCACAATCACATCATTTTGTGGCACTTCTATGGCACGTTCAGCTCACATGTCGACTCGCCAGTGTGAAAAGTCCGAAGAAGTTATAGAGAAGTTACTTCAAAATAAAGTTAATTTCCTGTAGTTCTTTTTATTATCTAAACCTGCTACCTTAAACTCCTTTTCTGTTCTCTAATTATTTTTCCACAATATGACAATTTAAAGAAATTATCCACACCTACCTGATAGTTTGTCTGTATCGAGGTTACTGGAAAGGAAAGGAGAGAGAGAATAAAATAATGAGACAAAAACGTTAATTGAATTGGAGAGGAGTCAAGGATTTGAAAGTGGTGTTATTATCAAGGAGTATGTGTGGGTTGTCCACAGCTTTGCCAGAATTTTAACGTGTAAACAGTCCAATTATGCTCCGTTCTTATTAATATCGCAGGGCTGAGGTGAAATTTCTCAGCAGATGGTAACTCGTAGAGATAATGAGTAAAAGAATATATATTATGAAGTAACAAAAACATGACTTACAAACCTAGACTTGGACTTCAACCACTTCAAACAATTTCATAAATGATGCACAAATCCATTCATCTAGCCATCAATCTATCATCCATCCATCTTGCCATTCAACCATTCATCCATCCATCCGTCAATTCATGCATCAATCCATCCATCCATCCATCTTATCTGTTCATCCATCCAGCCAGCCAGCCAGCCAACCATCTTGTCATTCATCCATCCATCCATCCATCCATCTATCTGTACATCCAGCCAGCCATCAATCTATCATCCATCCATCTTGCCATTCAACCATCCATCCATCAATTCATGCATCCATCCATCCACCAACCAGCCAGCCAGCCAGCTAACTATCAATCTATCCATCCATCCATCCATCCATCCATCCATCCATCCTGTCATTCATCCATCCATCCATCCATCATCCATCCATCATCCATCCATCTATCTGTTCATCCAGCCAGCCAGCCATCAATCTATCATCCATCCATCTTGCCATTCAACCATCCATCCATCAATTCATGCATCCATCCATCCACCAACCAGCCAGCCAGCCAGCTAACTATCAATCTATCCATCCATCCATCCATCCATCCATCCATCCATCCTGTCATTCATCCATCCATCCATCCATCATCCATCCATCATCCATCCATCTATCTGTTCATCCAGCCAGCCAGCCATCAATCTATCATCCATCCATCTTGCCATTCAACCATCCATCCGTCAGTTCATGCATCCATCCATCCAGCCATCCATCCATCCAGCCAGCCAGCCAGCCAGCCAGCCAGCCAGCCAGCCAGCCATCAATCTATCATCCATTCATCTTGCCATTCAACCATCCATCCATCCATCTGTCAATTCATGCATCCATCCATCCATCTATCTGTTCATCCATCCATCCAGCCAGCCAGCCAGCCAACCATCAATCTATCCATCCATCCATCCATCCATCTATCTGTTCATCCAGCCAGCCAGCCATCCATCAATCTATCATCCATCCATCCATCCATCCATCCATCCATCCATCTTGCCATACAACCATCCATCCATCCATCCATCCATCTTGTCATTCATCCATCCATCCATCCATCCATCCATCTTGCCATACAACCATCCATCCATCCATCCATCATCCATCCATCCATCCATCCATCCATCTTGTCATTCATCCATCCATCCATCCATCCATCCATCTACCACTGGGGAAGTGGTGGTGGCGTAGTGGGCTGAAGCACATAACTGATTACCACATAATGGTAATCAGAAGGTTGCTGGTTCGATCCCCACAGCCATCACCACTGTGTCCTTGAGTAAGGCACTTAACTCCAGGTTTCTCCGGGGGGATTGTCCCTGTAATAAGTGCACTGTAAGTCACTTTGGATAAAAGTATCTGCCAAATAAATGTAATATGTAAATGTAAATCTTATCTGTTCATCCATCCATCCTTTTAAGTTATTCTATAAATGTATATACTATAATAATATTTAATAGTGAATATTTGAACCTAAAAATAACCATTAAAGAATGTTCTTATTAGGTTGCCAGAAAAAAAAAAAAAACTTTCCTGCAATGTTCTGGAAATGTTAGTTAATGGTTAAAAAATAACAATTAGAGAATGGTCTGTCCTTATTAGGTTGTAAGAAAAATGCAATGTGCAATGTGCTGGTAAATAAGGAATTGGTTGCATATGTACCCATTATCTATTATCTAAGTCAAACATGTACTAAAACCACATTTGAAATGATCACAGTTACTAATAAAGAGACAACATGCCACAGAATAAAGCTTCCCAGATCGATTTAATTGTCCATTTTCATGCTGAATTCCACATTCCTATTCTTATGCAGCCAGAAACATATCTACAATTCCCTCAGTGATTCCTGTCACATTGAATCACTATCACAGTCAAAACACAATATTTAAAATAGACTCTAGGTTCTGTAATTGCTTGGACTTGCCTTGAGAGCTCCCTCATTGCATTAATGGCCATTTAATATTTCTGCAAGACTGAGCGCCAAAGAAAACGAAAGTCAAAAGGGGGCTGGATAATGAATTGGGTAATGAAGGAGCAAGGACAGGGTGTCAAAACTGATGGTTAATAATGCTACTGTGCACAGACTATAAAACTTCACCTGACATTTACTTGATTTTTTTGCATGGCTTTGTAGAATACTCCATTTTAAAGGAGCAATGAAACAGCGAGACCCATTTTACTTCCATAATCACTTTTGGGAATTTTGACTCTCACTGTCTCTCCCTCTTTCCCTCTTCCCTCTCCCTCCCCTCGTCTCTCTCAGGGCTCCAGAGAGGCAGGGAAGACCTGCCGGCAGAAGGACGACTGGAAGGGCAACACCTCCCCTCCAGGAAGGCGTGGAGGGGAGGACGGGCCGTGAGGATGCACGCCCGGTGCTGAATTGTCCTAATCAGCCAGGAAGGGGATAAAGACGAGCCGGAGGCGCCAGTTCAAGAGAGAGAGAGATACACACGCGGCCGGTGTGTGTTTATGTTTGTATAAGTTGATTTATGTCATTACAGTTACATTTACTGTTCTGCTGGTTCCCGCCTCCTCCTTGCCCATCATGTGAACCCTGTTACATTGGTGCCGAAACCCAGGAAGGAGGAGGGATGCACCTCATGGAGTCGTGGAGTCCTCACCGTGGCCTTTCACCAGGATATTGAGGAGTCGCTGCCAGCCACCGGGATCTGGAGGATCCGTTGCCATCCACCAGGAAGTGGAGGAGCCATTACCGTCTGCCAGGGGTCGGAGGACTCGCTGCCGTCTGCCAGGGGAGGAGTGGCTGTTGCCCGCTAGTGGGTGGAGGAGTGGCTGAGGACCATGCGACGGCATGGCCGGGGACCGGCGAGTGAGTTTTTCTCTCTCTCTCTCTCTCTGTCTCTCCCTCTCGCTCTTTCCCTCTACCCTCTCCCTCGTGTCTCCCTGGGCTCCAAAGAGGCGGTGAAGACCTGCCGGCAGAAGAATGGCCGGAATGGCAACACCTCCCCTCCAGTAAGGTTTCCCCGGCCTGAATCAGGTGGTAGAGGAGTGTGACGAGGAGGAGGGCGCGGCTGGGCTGTGAGGACGCACTCCCAGCACTGAAATGTCCTAATCAGCCAGGAGGGGGATAAAGATGATCTGGAGGTGCCAGTTTGAGAGACATGCAGCCGCTGTGTGTGTGTGTATGTGTATGTGTTTGTTTATTTAATTTGATTTATGTCATTAAATCTACGTTGACTGTTCTGCCGGGTTCCTGCCTCCTCCTTGCCCATCGTGTGAACCCCGTTTCACACAGTAACCTAAAAACACAGTGTCAAAGACTCGATGCAACCAACGTGAGACGCTACAAAAGGGTCTCAAATAACACTTGGCTGGTGATGTTAACAATGAGACAAGAAATGGATATAAAGAAAGTAAATGGTCTATGTTGACTTTAAAAACTTAGACTTTTTTAATTTTGTTGTTTCATTTCCACAAATCCTTCCCAGTGGCACACATTTCAGTAGGTGCTACAAACAATATCACATTAATCTTTGGGATAAAGAAAAAATAAGGTCATTATCCTTCCAGATAAAGCCGAAGGCTCCGCAAATCTACAGACTGGTTTAATGTTAATTGAGGCTGTTTCAAAGGAACACAAAGGCATACGGTCGAGGAGCAGAAATCCATATTTAGACTAATTTACTACACACATGTGAATACAGTAATTACTCAGTGACCAGTTAGTGATTGCACAACTATACTCCCCTTCCAGCAAAGAGATTGATCAAAATCTGAGTTAGGAACGGTGTGTGTGTGTGTGTGTGATGCAGAGCTGCAATGCAGGTCTTTGTTCAGTCAATGCTTGGGCTTCCAGTTACACAATTTTCATGCTTTGAATCATGCCACCTCGGGTAATACTTTGATCCTAATGCGTGTGAACGTTCGGCTTATTCCATTGTCTTGTAGGTGACTCGAAAAGCCACTGCATGTGCCTCAAGATAGTAAATACGCCCCTCTGAAAGGCGACTAATTAGAGAACGAAAATGCTAGGTTGCTAAGGATCCTTTGCTAAACGCAAAGGCTATACTGTGTTTGTGGTGGTTGAGGGACGTACTGTGTCTGTCGTCCATCGATGGAGAAGAACAGCTCCCGAAGCTCGTCGGTTGTGAGTATCCCATCGGCAAAGTAAGCTTTAAACTCCTCAAAAGACAGCTTGCCATCATCTACAACAAGATATGAGGAAAAACGACAACAGCGCATTAGCAACAAATGGAATACAAGCATACTGCATACTTAATACTGCACAGTATACACACTATATATAGGCCATATAAACACCTGGGCAATCTTTTTACTGATGACAGATGTCGTATATCAACCTTGATGCATGAACTACCATCTGGCTTTAGTGCATTTGCTCTTATTATGAGGTAAAGTAGAGAATCTGTCATCTGTCAAGTGCCCAAAGAGAAAAAAAGTCAATATAAACGCTGTAGCTCATTCAAAGCTCTGATAGTACTCCATCATGACGAGATCACAGCTATCAGATCATCTGAAACACTCTAAATAAAACATCAAATATCTTCTCATCTGTGTTTATTTTATCACTTCTCTTTCAGTCGCATCACACCCAGTTTAGGACACCGTATCAGTTGAAGAAGATCTGAATCCAGCGAGAGTCACTTCTGGGGCAAAACCAGAACTGGGTGTATAAAGATGCCATGTGCACTTTTATATTAGAACAGAATAAACGTTTCAAGAGAGCGGCCGTCTCGTCTGCACGACGAGAGGAGTTTGAGGTCAGAGGAGGCCTTCCGATTGGCGAATTACACAAAAGCTGCTTTTCTAGCCATCAAATGCTGATTGTTCAAAGTCGTTTGCCAAGGCTGGCATCACTGTTACTATTGCTTAAGATTAATGGTAACACTTCAGAAGGTACAAACACCATCTAACCAGGTAGCTGACAATATACAAAATGAAAATGGAAAAATATTTAAAAATGAAAATGACTTGCATTGAAGGAGGGACTCGAGCCGTATCTAGAGAGCAGAATATCATTAAGACTTAAGGGTTGATGCTTATGACCTAGCAACCACCTAGCAGCCACCCAGAATACCATAGCAACCACATAGCAATGTGCTAAATACAACTCAAAACACCTTTGCAACCTAAAAAGAACTACATGGCTACATGCACATCTGGTTTATACTAATCGTTTTATAAATAGTTCATGCAAAACTAAGCAAAGCTTCTTCAAATAACCATTTGTTTTTGATCAGAGCCAAGAAGTGGCAGAGTAAATTAAAATGAGGACCAAACTGCCAACTATGCTTTTAAGAAGAAAAACAGGGAGGAAACAAGGAGTCTGTCTCGACCAGAAATGTGCTAATCTTCAAAGAAACGTAAGCGCTTTCAATCCTAAAAGAAACAACATTGATTTCAGCTGTCAGCGAGTTTTTTTTAACTCTCTAAAGTACTTTTGCAATCACCATGCCACATGCGGGCACTTTTCCTGATGTGAAGGCTCCGCCAAAAGTTGCTGTTGCCTCCTAAGATACTACGTCCCAAATCGCAAACTTCCGTACTATTCTAAGCCATTTTGTAGCGTTGAAAGAGTAGTACACGGATAATGTATTTAATTGACAACAAAATGTGGAAAGGTGGACACTTCTGGAGCCTTCAAGTGAAGTCAGAAACATCGTACTGTACTTACGATTCCCGAGCACGAGAATGACCAAGCGAAGTCGTGATTTCGACAAGTCGTGACGCTGCAACAAGCTCAGAGCGCTCCAGACTTCTCCAGTCACTTCTAAGGTCCATTATGGTTAGTGTGCTGCCTTCAAAGAGTTATGTAGCAAGGCAGCTCACTACGATGATTTGAGCTTCGGGATTGCAATTGGAATACTATAAATTTAGTAGGTCACTGAATTGGGCCATGCATAAGTAACAAACACAACATAGCTCATATCTAGCTTGCACTATGGATATGCAGAGTATGGCCTTTGGAAAGCTTTGCTTTTTAGTACATTTATCAACCACCAGACAGTTCTAGGTCAAGTACATTTATACTGAGATATATCCACATCACATTGAGAGCTCTAGTCTGCTTCAGATGGCTAGTGCTCATGTGGTTAATAAAGATACAGGAGAGGATGGAGTCGGCTCTCAGGGGACGGTTATCTACTCTACTGTGTGGCTATATTTAGTTTCAGACTAATGCACTTTCCTGTCTTACTGTCTAGGCATCAGCAGACTCTTTCGAAAATATGCTTCAGTTTTTCATTTGCTACTACGTTTCACACACAGTGGGACGTAAATATTGACACTAGCATTGTCCATGTGGACTTGCCTAAACGGCTCGCTCTAGACTCAAGACGAGGGTATAATCAGAGATTATTTAGCAGAGATGTGCCACTTCTAGTCAAATTAATGGGATAAAGTGGAACGCTGAACCAAGGAGCTCCGAGCGTCCGACAGTCAACGGTCCCACGTTACAGTTAAAATAGCCAATCATCTGTCAATCATCTCGGGAACATGCATGCGCATTAGCTATACAAGCAGGGAAAATTTCGTTTTTTTTAGCGTAATATGCTGAAAAGAATCACAATTTATGATTCCAGTATTGTCAGATTTTATTGCTGATTTGAAATATGTTCTTTGATCCTAATCTTAACCAACCACTTACTGTGGTTACATGAGAGTAAAGGCAGATGCTAGGCGCTTGTGCAGACGACGCACACAGACGTGGACTGTCCTTATGACGAAATTGGCATCATGCAATCTGTGCACGAGATACTGTCTCTCTCTCTCTCTCTCTCTTTCTCTCTCTTGAACTGGCGTCTCTGGCTCCTCATTATCTCGCTCTCCTGCTGATCAGCTGATTCAGTGCCGGCCGTGCTCCATCACAGACCGGCCATGCCCTACTCCTCATCACACTCCTCCCCCGCCCGATTCAGGTGGTTGCTAAGGTATTGCTATGCGATTGTGTATTGTGTTATGCTGTCAAGGCATTCCTATGCGATTGCTAAGGTGTTCTGAGTCTACAGTATTTAGCCTGTTTGCTATGTCCTGAGATAGGGTGTTGTGGATTGCTGGCATTGCAATTCGGTTGGCAACGTGTTCTGAGTGTATTTAGCATGTTGCTTTGTGGGAGATGGGGTGTTCGGGTGGTTGCTAAGGTGTTGCTATGTGATTTCTGTCATGGCATTGCTACAGTATGCAGTTGTTTAGGTGTTCTGAGTGTATTTAGCATGTTGCTATTTGGGAAATAGGGTGTTCTGGGTGGTTGCTAGGGTGTTGCTATGTGATTGTGTATTGTGTGTTGCTGTCAACGCATTCCTATGTGATTGCTAAGGTGTTCTGAGTCTACAGTATTTAGCCTGTTTGCTATGTCAGAGATAGGGTGTTGTGGATTGCTGGCATTGCAATGTGGTTGGCAATGTGTTCTGAGTGTATTTAGCCTGTTACTATGGGGGAGATGGGGTGTTCAGGGTGGTTGCTAAGGTGTTGCTATGTGATTGTGTGCTGTGGATTGCTGTCAAGGCATTGCTACAGTATGCAGTTGCTTAGGTGTTCTGAGTGTATTTAGCATATTGCTACGTGAGAGATGGGGTGTTCTGGGTGGTTGCTAGGGTGTTGCTATGTGATTGTGTATTGTGTGTTGCTGTCAAGGCATTCCTATGCGATTGCTAAGGTGTTCTGAGTCTACAGTATTTAGCCTGTTTGCTGTGTCAGAGATAGGGTGTTGTGGATTGCTGGCATTGCAATGCGGTTGGCAATGTGTTCTGAGTGTATTTAGCATGTTGCTATGTGGGAGATAGGGTGTTCGGGTGGTTGCTAAGGTGTTGCTATGTGATTGTGTGTTGTGGATTGCTGTCAAGGCATTGCTACATTATGCGGTTGTTTATGTGTTCTGAGTGTATTTAGCATGTTGCTATGTGGGAGATAGGGTGTTCGGGTGGTTGCTAAGGTGTTGCTATGTGATTGTGTGTTGTGGATTGCTGTCAAGGCATTGTTACATTATGCGGTTGTTTATGTGTTCTGAGTGTATTTAGCATATTGCTATGTGGGAGATAGGGTGTTCGGGTGGTTGCTAGAGTATTGCTATGCGACTGTGTATTGTGTGTTGCTGTCAAGGCATTCCTATGTGATTGCTAAGGTGTTCTGAGTCTACAGTATTTAGCCTGGTTGCTATGTCAGAGATAGGGTGATAGGGATTGCTGGCATTGCAATGTGGTTGGCAATGTGTTCTGAGTGTATTTAGCCTGTTGCTACGTGAAAGATGGGGTTTTCTGGGATGTTGCTAGGGTGTTGCTATGTGGTTGTTTGTGTATTGTAGGTCGATGTCAAGGCATTACTGCACTGCTGCTAAGGGGATCTGAGTGTAATTAGCATGTTGCTATGTGGGAGACAGGGTTTTTGGGGTGGTTGCTAAAGTGTACGGGATGGTTGGTTGGTAGGGTGTTGCTATGTGATTGTTTTGTTGTGGGTCATTGTGAAGGTTGCGAAGGTGTACTGAGTTTATTTAGCACATAGCTATGTATGTTAGGGGCTTTTTTTTTCTTTTCAATAAATAACGAACAATAATGCATGTACAATAGTAACTGTGATGCTTGCCAAGTATTTCATTGTATTTTGCAAGACCTATCAAGTTATACTTTTCTATCTCCTCAGTCTTTGCATCCTCTTGAACACACTTCACTCCGTCTTGAGAGGTTTCTTCCATTGCTAACCGACCAACAGCACTGTCAGATTGAGTCAACAGATGCGACTCAAGCAGACAAACAATCTACAACCCAATCTGTCTATTTGTTGAGTGGGCAGAGAGACGGGAAAACACAGACTGTGAGGGTAATATAGATGGATTGAGGTAAAGAGAGTTGAAAGAGGATGAAATGATCAAAATGTTCCAAAACCTAGTCGCTACCTGCTGTCTTCATAGGCATCTGCCCTCTATATTATTTTAACTGAAGTGGAACCGCATAAGTGACTGATTCAGACAGCAGCAACTCTGTGTCTCAATAATAATCACACTTCACTCGATTCACAATTATATTTAATTGAGTTTGCCATTAGCATGCCGCTTACACCCTTGAACACCCTAGCACCATGTTTACAGAAATCACAGAACACTTTAGCAACCTCATAGCAATACCCTGGCAACCACCCACAACAAATTACAACACCTAGGACATGCTAGCAACCACACAGAACACCCTAGCAACATGCTAAAAACACACTGAGCACCTTAACTACCAAACAAACATCTACAACACCTAGCAACCACCCAGAACACCCTAGCAACCACCTAGGACACCCTAGCAACCACCTCTCAAAACTTAAGTACCTCATTGCAACCCCCTAGCAACCACCCACAACACATAGCAACCACCTTGGACACCCTTGCAACCACCTAGAACACCCTAACTACATGCTAAAAACACACTGAACACCTTAGTAGCCAGTCAACAACATCTTGGCAACCATTCACAACACCTAGAAACCACTTAGGACATTCTAGCAACCACCAAGAACACCCTAGCAACATGCTAAAAACACACTGAACACCTTAACTACCAAACAAACATCTACAACACCTAGCAACCACCCAGAACACCCTAGCAACCACCTAGGACACCCTAGCAACCACCTCTAAAAACTTAAGTACCTCATTGCAACCCCCTGGCAACCACCCACAACACATAGCAACCACCTAGGACACCCTAGCAACCACCTAGAACACCCTAGCTACATGCTAAAAACACACTGAACACCTTAGTAGCCAGTCAACAACACCTTGGCAACCATTCACAACACCTAGAAACCACTTAGGACATTCTAGCAACCACCCAGAACACCCTAGCAACATCCTAAAAACAATCAGAACACATTAGCTACCTCATTGCAATACACTGACAACCACCCACAACACCTATCAACCACCAAAGACAGGCTAGCAACCACCCAGAAAGCAATCCTTGTACTATGCTAAAAACACTCAGAACACCTTAGCAACCAAACACCATTAACCTGGAAACCACACACAACACCACACAACCACCTACAACACCCTAACACCTTGATACAAACACTCAGAACATTTTAGCAACCAAACAAAAATGCCCTGGCAATGATCCACATCATTTATCAACAACCTAGAACACCCTAACAACTTGCTAAAACACTCAGATCTCCTTAGCAACCAGACAACCTTAACCTGAATACCCACAATGCCTAGCAACCACCTAGGAAACACAAGCAACCACCCGGAACACCATAGCAACATTCTAAATGAAAGATTAGAGCACCTTAGAAACCAAAACACACTTTTATAAACATTTGAACTTCTTTGTAATAACAAAGCATCTAAAAAAATGCGAAACTACCAGAGATTCTTTTAAATAAGGAGATAGCCTCCGCGGCATTACCGTAGGAGAGAGCGCAACTGTCAACTTAGAATACGACAGTCTTCTAAGACAGTAATGGCCTTGACCTCAGTGAAACACATTCACGACAGTAAATCGCTCGCGGATATCATACAAATGAAGAGAGACGTAAACTGAAACTACTTGTGAAGCCTTAAAATGCTATCTATGTGTGGAGCTCACTACTTTTTGGGATAGTGCCAAAGAGAGGGGAATAAAGGAGTGTAGGAAGGGGGTGAAATGATAGCAAAATGATGAATATACAAATCTGAAGATGTGTGGAAAAGGCTGATGTAAGTGAAGAAATGAGGAGGAACAAAATGGAAATGATTCTATCTGAAGAGACAGTCGCAGTGGGCGGACACGACCCGTTTAGTCTGTTTAGGCATTTTAAAATCACATTCTCATTCGCTCTCAGTATCTGTGTGCTGACAGCTCCAGTATTTCTGTCCCAGCCAAAGGGGAAGTCAGACACGCTTGATGTGCTGTGCTTCATGTGACTGGCCAACAGTGACGAGCTCATGCTCAAACAGACCTTTTCCAGGCGATACGCTTCTGTTACGTAACGCAAAGGCTGTATGACACAGAGCAAGCCGTGCACGTAATGCAAGAGTGTAGTTAGTGTAGTGGCACCAAACGGAGCTGCAAAAATAATGACTGTTTTCAAACTAGTATCCTTCCTCTGTCATACGCTTGATTTTCATGCATGCAAAAGTTTGTTTAACCAAACTGACTGACCACAACCTAGAAAAGTTTGTTCTAGAAATAGTGGGATGAACTCACTCAGATCATCTAAGAATCAGCGGCCCGAGGGAGTGAGTGCTTAACTAGGTTTGTATGAGGTAGGGCAGGCTGCTTTTAACACATCTGCTTATCTTTAAATAATTTCCCTTCAAGTCAGTGAACTCAAAATCCTCACAGGACAACTAAACCTCAAGCAAAAGCTAGACTTAGTCTCAAGAGGAGAATGCCAGCCAAACTCTGTTTATGTGCCGCTCATTTTTAACTCATATGTTCTACTTAGCAAACATGCTCTAGTTTGTCACCAAAGCATCAATACCTCGTTGCCAAGATGTTTGCAGTTCTGTGTGACTGTAATGAGTTCCTGTAGAGCCAGGGCATTGCTGTTCGCTTGCCTATGTGTTCTGAGTGGTATTTACCATGTTGCTAAGGTGTTTTTGGTGGTTACCTGGCAATTCTGTTTGTTTGCTAATGTGTCCAGAGTTAGCATGATGCTAAGGTGTGCTGGGTGGTTGCTAAGTATTGTTGGAGTTTTACAGTGGTTACTAAGGAGTTCTGAGGTTTTTTAGCATGCTGCTAAGGTGTTCTGACTGGTTGCTTGGTGTTGTGGGTGGTTGTGAGGGCTATATTGTTTGCTAATGTGTTCAGTGTTTTTTTAGCATGTTGCTATGGTGTCCTAGGTAGTTGCTAGGTGTTGTAGGCCAGGGCATTGCTGTTTGGTTGCTAAGATGTTCTGAGTGTGTTTAATCTGTTGCTAGCATTGATAACGTATTCTAATCGGTTGCTAGGAGTTGTGGGTGGGTTCCAGGGCGTTGCTTTGTGGTTTCTAAGGTGTTTTTAATTTTTAAGCATGTTGCTAAGGTGTTTTAGGTGGTTGCCATTTCTCATAGGTTACTAAGGTGTTCCGTGCTGCTAGAGCATTCTTTCTGGTTGTTAAAACATAGTAAACATGTCTTAGGTGGTTGCTAGGGCATTCTATTTTTTTGTAAGGCATTGGTAGGTGGTTGCTAGCATGTTCTGTGTGGTTGCTAGGTCTTGTAGGTGGTTGCCAGGCCATTGCTCTTTGGTTGCTAAGGTATTCTGTGTTGTTAGTGCGTTCTTGCTGGTTGTTAAAAAGTTGTAAGCATGTCTTAGGTTGTAGCTTGGGCATTCTGGTTGGTGTAAGGCATTGGTTGGTGGTTGCTAGTGTGTTCTGGGTGGTTGCTAGGTATTGTAGGTGGTTGCCAGGCCATTGCTCTTTGGTTGCTAATGTGTTTTGTGTTGCTAGAGCATTCTTGCTGGTTGCTAAAACATTGTAAGCATGTCTTAGGTCATTGCTAGGGCATTCTGGTTTAGTGTCAGCTGTTGATATGTGGTTGCTAGCATGATCTGGGTGGTTGCAAGGTGTTTTAGGTGGTTGCCAAGCCATTGCTCTTTGGTTGCTAAGGCATTCTGTGTTGTTAGAGCATTCTTGCTGGTTGTTAAAATCTTGTAAGCATCTCTTATGTTGTTGCTAGGGCGTTCTGGTTTAATGTCAGGCATTGGTAGGTGGTTGCTAGTGTGTTCTGAGTGGTTGCTAGGTATTGTAGGTGGTTGCCAAGCCATTGCTCTTTGGTTGCTAAGGTATTCTGTGTTGTTAGAGCATTCTTGCTGGTTGTTAAAATGTTGTAAGCGTCTCTTATGTTGTTGCTAGGGTGTTCTGGTTTAATGACGGGCATTGGTAGGTGGTTGCTAGTGTGTTCTTGGTGGTTGCTAGGTATTGTAGGTGGTTGCCAGGCCATTACTCTTTGGTTGCTAAGGCATTCTGTGTTGTTAGAGCATTCTTGCTGGTTGTTAATGTCGGGCATTGGTAGGTGGTTGCTAGTTTGTTCTGGGTGGTTGCTAGGTATTGTAGGTGGTTGCCAAGCCATTGCTCTTTGGTTGCTAAGGTATTCTGTGTTGTTAGAGGGATCTTGATGGTTGCTAAGATATTTTAGCATGTCCTAGGTGGTTGCTGGGGCATTCTGGGTGGTTGCTAGGTATTGTAGGTGGTTGCCAGGCCATTGCTCTTTGGTTGCTTAGGTGTTCTGTGTTGCTAGACATCGCTAAGACATTGTTAGCATGTCCTAGATGGTTTCTAGGGAATTCTGGGTGGTTGTTAGGGCGTTGATAGTGTTAGCGTGTTCTGGGTGGTTGACAGGCCATTGCTCCTTGGTTGCTAAGGTTTTCTGTGTTGCTAGAGGGCTCTTGATGGTTACTAAAATATTTTAGCATGTCCTAGGTGGTTGCTGGGGCATTCTGGGTGGTTGCTAGGTATTGTAGGTGGTTGCCAGGCCATTGCTCTTTTGTTGCTTTGGCGTTCTGTGTTGCTAGACATCGCTAAGACATTGTTAGCATGTCCTAGGTGGTTGCTGGGGCATTCTGGGTGGTTGCTAGGTACTGTAGGTGGTTGCCAGGCCATTGCTCTTTGGTTGCTTAGGTGTTCTGTGTTGCTAGACATTGCTAAGACATTGTTAGCATGTCCTAGGTGGTTGCTGGGGCATTCTGTGTGGTTATGAGGGTGTTGGTAGGTAGTTCCTCGGGTGTTCTGGGTTGTTGCTAGGTGGTCAAAAGAGCCCACCCTCATGTCTTTATGATATTCTGGTCTCTAGATGTGGCTCAGGTCCCTCTATCAATGCCAGTCGACGAGATTATTATTATTATTATTATTATTATTATTATTATTATTTTTTGCTCATTTACTAAGAAATGGAACAAACTCTCCTCAACAAGCCTCATGATTTGAGGTGTCATTCATGTCTGTAGCACAAACGTCCGTACTGAAGTTTAACCCTTAAGGGTTAGAAGTTTGTTCTCTTCACTAACCTAAATATGAGCAATCTAGTGATTTTTAGTGACATCACATATGCAGTCTCTCGCCATCGCTCTCATATTCACTTCATATCTCGTTGTTTTTCTCGGCTCTTGCTCTGATGAAAGAATGATTGAAGTAGTGAGAAGGAAATTGGCATTTTGGCACAACGGTAATGACCTGTGAAAGGACTGCGGTGTCCCAGCGACAGCTTCTCATTTGGGATTTTTGATTACGCATCGAAACCCTTTCAAGAATAAACGCACATTTCATGCAGGCCGTCTCATATGCTTGGACACAAATGAACAAACAGGCCAACTGCGCACATGCCTGGGGGGTCTCCGGGTACTTGGAGGCCCCAAACCTTTTCGGATATAGCGCATAACGAAAGTTAAAAACCAAAACGTTTTCTTGCCACAGCTGGCGGTTCACACTTTGTCCAGTTTAAAGCGTGTCAGCATGAGTCACAACCCACTTCATGACAGTTTGGCTTTGAAATAGGCAATTGAACATTAATGAACCGCTGCGCAACAGCGACAAGGAAATAGACGCTAAGTGTGACAGATCAAAAGGTCAAAGTTCAAAGTTCACACTCACCGTTTTTGTCAGCACGGCGGAAAATCTGTTGAGAGAGAAAGATAAAAAAAATCGTCAATGCGGAGTTGATCAATGCGAGCAGAATTCAAAGGATTATTAGAAACACTCAGCGGCGATCAATACACAACATAAACATTTAACATTTTAAAGTTTACTTTTGTATGATGAACAGTTTTTGGTACAATGTTGATGTCCGATGGGAAATCTGAGTACTTCACTGTAAATCACATTAAAGGGATAGAAAAATTATGTCCTCATGTACTAACCCTCATGTTATTCCAAACACATGTGACTTTCTTTCTTCAATGGAACACAAAAGGGACGTTTTAGGCAGAATGTTAATCTCAGTCACCATTCACTTTCATTGCATCTTCTTTCCATAATCCATATAATAAAAGTGAATTGTGACTGAGGCTAACAGTCTGCCTAAAACACACACTCATTCACTCACACACACACACACACACACACACACACACACTCACACACTAACACACACACACACATTCAACTCACACACGCACTCAACACACACAAACACACACAACTCACACACACACACACACACACACACACACACAATGAAAACACACACACGCACACACACTCAATCAATCAAAACACACAAACACACATACACTCAGCACTCAACACACACACACACACACACACACACTCAATCAAAACACACACACACACACACACACACACACACACTCACTCAATCAAAACACACACACACACACACTCAATCAAAACACACACACACACACACTCACTCAATCAAAACACACACACACACACACACACACTCAATCAAAACACACACACACACACACACTCACTCAATCAAAACACACACACACACTCAATCAAAACACACACACACACACTCAATCAAAACACATACACACACACACACACACACTCAATCAAAACACACACACACACACACACACACTCAACTCACACACACACACACACACACACACACACACACTCAATGAAAACACACACACGCACACACACTCAATCAATCAAAACACACAAACACACACACACTCAGCACTCAACACACACACACACACACACACTCAATCAAAACACACACACACACACACACACACTCACTCAATCAAAACACACACACACACACACTCAATCAAAACACACACACACACACACACACACACACTCACTCAATCAAAACACACACACACACACTCAATCAAAACACACCACACACACACACACTCAATCAAAACACACACACACACACACACTCACTCAATCAAAACACACACACACTCACTCAATCAAAACACACACACACACACACACTCAATCAAAACACACACACACACACACTCAATCAAAACACAAACAAACTCAACACACATACTCAACACACACACACACTCAACACACACACACACTCAATCAAAACACACTAACACACACACACACACACACACACACTCTCACTCAACACACAAACACACACACACTCAACACACACACACACACACACTCACTCAACACACACACACACTCAACACACACACACACACACACTCAACACACAGACACACACACTCACTGAACACACAAACACACTCAAAGTACAAAATTCCATTAAATCGAACTGATTAAACTTGTATTAAAGGTATTAAAATAAAATACCAAAAAACACATATTTGAAGTTTTATTGCTCCTATTGTCTTTTTTGTTGTTAAACCTCCTTGTTGCTCTTCTTATTTGTTATAACTTTGCCTTTTGCTTTATTCATTTACACTGTGACTTTGGGTGGTGAAAAGTATTATAGAAAAAAAATTATGATTATTTTAAAATTTAAACTTTTTTCATTTTAGTGATTTTCTTTTCTTTTTTTTACAGTTTGAAGCAAAATCATTTGAAAAGCCACTTTCTCACCGCGTGGATCATCAAACCGGAGAAAATGGTCACTTATATTGATTGATTTGTAACTAATAGCACCTAATAAACAAGCAAAATAATAATAATAATTCTACAGCAAATAGTTTTCCTAAAAATGGATGTGCACATATGTGGATGCGGGTTTGCACTAGATTAAGGCCCGATAACTTCATCTTAAATGTCATTTTTCACCATCTTCTATAGGTGAATATCCAATATATTTATCTAACATTTAATATTAAACATTTCAAGTCTTTTGTGTCCAACTTTATAGGGAAACACAATTTTAAAGAGACGATAAACGATTAAGTGGAAAAGTGAAAATATCGGTAAAAAAATCGGTCAAATCCGATCTTCATAACTGCTATTTCATTAAAATGCATTGAAATGATTGATCTCCTTATAATACGATCTCATGTTTGTTGATTGTTAAGCTTTAAATGAGCTTTACATTACTCACTACGGTTTGTAAAAGCCAGATGTGCAAATGCGCAGCCAAAAGGTAAGCGTAAGATAATGCATCGGTAACGACGTCCTTTAAAGGCCAGAGTGTCCTGCTGTGAGATCATATCCAAAGGGTTTTTGGCAGGTGTTGAACCAGAGGGGAGACAAGCGTCCTACTGACTCACAAGAAAGAGAAAGAGACTGTGGTGGAAAAGGGGATGGAGATAAAGAACAAAATGATTGATTCACAAAGCACAGTATCAGCTGAGTCATGGGGTCTGCTCAGAATCGCATCTAACATCGGTGTCATGATAAATTGAGTTCCCATGTGGGTAACCGTTTGTAATGCCTGAGCAAAAACGAGTCGTGACCAGTGTAGCCTGATTCCTTAACGAATGACTCTTATTGGCCGGTTCTTTTGAATCTACAGCGCGACCAGTGTAGCCTGATTCCTTAACGAATGACTCTTATTGGCCGGTTCTTTTGAATCTACAGCGCGACCAGTGTAGCCTGATTCCTTAACGAATGACTCTTATTGGCCGGTTCTTTTGAATCTACGGCGCGACCAGTGTAGCCTGATTCCTTAACGAATGACTCTTATTGGCCGGTTCTTTTGAATCTACGGCGCGACCAGTGTAGCCTGATTCCTTAACGAATGACTCTTATTGGCCGGTTCTTTTGAATCTACGGCGCGACCAGTGTAGCCTGATTCCTTAACGAATGACTCTTATTGGCCGGTTCTTTTGAATCTACGGCGCGACCAGTGTAGCCTGATTCCTTAACGAATGACTCTTATTGGCCGGTTCTTTTGAATCTACAGCGCGACCAGTGTAGCCTGATTCCTTAACGAATGACTCTTATTGGCTGGTTCTTTTGAATCTACAGCGCGACCAGTGTAGCCTGATTCCTTAACGAATGACTCTTATTGGCTGGTTCTTTTGAATCTACAGCACGACCAGTGTAGCCTGATTCCTTAACGAATGACTCTTATTGGCTGGTTCTTTTGAATCTACAGCACGACCAGTGTAGCCTGATTCCTTAACGAATGACTCTTGTTGGCCGGTTCTTTTGAATCTACGGCGCGACCAGTGTAGCCTGATTCCTTAACGAATGACTCTTATTGGCCGGTTCTTTTGAATCTACGGCGCGACCAGTGTAGCCTGATTCCTTAACGAATGACTCTTATTGGCCGGTTCTTTTGAATCTACGGCGCGACCAGTGTAGCCTGATTCCTTAACGAATGACTCTTATTGGCCGGTTCTTTTGAATCTACAGCGCGACCAGTGTAGCCTGATTCCTTAACGAATGACTCTTATTGGCCGGATCTTTTCAATCTATGGTGCGACCAGTGTAGTCTGAATCCCGAACAAATGACTCTAATGAGTTGGTACTTTTTAATCTAGAGCGTGAAATGTACAAAGCGACCAGTGTGGTCCGAATCCCGAACAAATGACTCTTATGAGCCGGTTCTTTTAAATCTACAGTGTTAAACATACATTGTGATCAGTGTAGTCTGATTCCCGAACAAATGACTCTTATGAGCCGGTTCTGCTAAATCTAGCTTGATTCCCTTACAAACATAGCCATGGTTTATAAACTAGAGAGCACATTATTTAATCCAGATCTCGTTCTGCTTCGATGTCTATGGTTCAGTCTCACTATCAAGTGCTTCAAATATGGGCCGAGGGAATAATAAGTATCTATTCACTCCTCACTTGTCAAATACACAGACTCGGCAATGATGATTAGCAATTATATCCTCAGGGAGCGAATAAATAACTCCCACACACAACCTCTGTCCATCGGCCTGTGAGAAACCTCATTTTAACACTCAAGTTCACAGTCTATTGACGAAAGCCTTCAGTGTTTTCATTAGCAGGTCATGTTCCTCATTTCTGTCAATATGGGTCATTAGTCATGGGGAAATCATTTTGCATTAATAATCTCAATTTGATGCTCCATCTGTTGTTTTAATTAGTAGTGTTTGCAAAGGCAAGCGTCACTGTAACCCTGAAATGAAGAATTTTTACACTTTGTTGATTGCTTTGATACTATTATCTCAAGTATGTGGTAAAACCTCATAATCGTTTGTACAAAACTCAACGCAGATCATCAGAAATGATGCTTTTTTAAACATGAAATCACATGTACAACACACAAACCACTTTTCACCACATCTAATCAATGTGACATCAAACAATTGTCTTTCACAATGCAATGCTCACAACACTTTTGATGTGCTTCTCTTCAGATTTGCATAAATACATTTGAACAACACTTAATCCAACTGCTTTTAATGGTTAATCACTGAAGCGTTTGGTAAACCTATAGATTTTAAACTGGTATGTCAGCTATTTACTGTATATGGATTTCGAGAACTACACAAATAAAATGTGTGTTTGTATGAACATCTAAATTACATGTAAACACACATAATTAATACTCGTTACTGATGATTGATTTCACATAGTGGTAACCACAATTGGTCACCATATAAAGGGGTGGCGGGTGTAAACACTGGCAATTTCTTTTAACATGGAGCAAGATAGACTGCAAGGAGTAGGAAGAGTTTGTGGACAATGCATCCATCAGAGAGGTGGGTATGGGCACCATCAGAGAGGTGGGGATGGGCACCAACAGAGAGGTCAGAGAGGTGGGTATGGGCACCAACAGAGAGGTCAGAGAGGTGGGCATGGGCATCAACAGAGAAGTGGGCATGTACACCAACAGAGAGGTCAGAGAGGTGGGCATGGGTACCAACAGAGAGGTCAGAGAGGTGGGCATGGGCACCAACAGAGAGGTCAGAGATTGGGCATGGACACCAAAAGAGAAGTCAGAGAGGTGGGCATGGACACCAACAGAGAGGTGGGCATGGGCACCAACAGAGAGGTCAGAGAGGTGGGCATGGGCACCAACAGAGAGATGGGCATGGGCACCAACAGAGAGGTTAGAGAGATGGGCATGGGCACCAACAGAGAGGTCAGAGAGGTGGGTATGGGCACCAACAGAGAGGTCAGAGAGGTGGGCATGGGCATCAACAGAGAGGTGGGCATGTACACCAACAGAGAGGTCAGAGAGGTGGGCATGGGTACCAACAGAGAGGTCAGAGAGGTGGGCATGGGCACCAACAGAGAGGTCAGAGATTGGGCATGGACACCAAAAGAGAAGTCAGAGAGGTGGGCATGGACACCAACAGAGAGGTGGGCATGGGCACCAATAGAGAGGTCAGAGAGGTGGGCATGGGCACCAACAGAGAGATGGGCATGGGCACCAACAGAGAGGTTAGAGAGATGGACATGGATACCAACATAGAGGTTAGAGAGGTAGGCATGGGTACCAACAGAGAGGTTAGAGAGGTGGGCATGTGTACCAACAGAGAGGTTAGAGAGGTGGGCATGTGTACCAACAGAGAGGTTAGAGAGGTGGGCATGGGTACCAACAGAGAGGTGGGCATGGGCACCAACAGAGAGGTTAGAGAGGTGGACAGGGGTACCAACAGAGAGGTTAGAGAGGTGGACATGGGCACCAACAAAGAGGTCAGAGAGGTGGACATGGGTACCAACAGAGAGGTTAGAGAGATGGGCATGGGCACCAACAGAGAGGTTAGAGAGGTGGACATGGGTACCTACAGAGAGGTTAGAGAGGTGGGCATGTGTACCAACAGAGAGGTTAGAGAGGTGGGCATGGGCACCAACAGAGAGATGGGCATGGGCACCAACAGAGAGGTTAGAGAGGTGGACAGGGGTACCAACAGAGAGGTTAGAGAGGTGGGCATGTGTACCAACAGAGCGGTTAGAGAGGTGGACATGGGCACCAACAGAGAGGTTAGAGAGGTGGGCATGTGTACCAACAGAGGGGTCAGAGAAGTGGGCATGGGCACCAACAGAGGGGTCAGAGAGGTGAGCATGGGCACCAACAGAGAGGTCAGAGAGAGGGAGGCAGAGCTGTTGTCTCTAATGAAGTGCCTGGACAATGTGGAGGAAACATCTCCATGTGCGCAGATATCTCTGAAGATGGCGTTGTAGGCCGGTGGCCATTACTGGGCTCCTACAACGCTGCATATCTCATTGAGTTTCTCAATGAAATTGAGCCGGCCTGTCAAGGTGAAGGGGTCACCTATGTAACTGTGTGGGACAATGTCAGGTTCCACCACGCAGAGGTGGTTCAAGCATGGTTTCAAGCCCATCTCCGATTCATGACCCTCTACCTGCCCCCATACTCTCATTTCCTCAACCCTACTGAGGAATTCTTTTCAGCATGGAGGTAGAAGGTCTGATCGCCAACCCCTTGAGCATGCCATGGATGAGGCTTGTGATGACATCAGTGTGGACCGATGTCAAGATGGTTTTTACCACTGCAGAGCAATGCACTAAAACCACTTAGAACATACAAGTAACCAAATAGCAACGCCCTGGCAACCACCCTTGGTTTGTTGTGATTTTACTGAGAGGTCAGCTGATCTGAAAATGGGCTGTTGTAGTTTCTGCAATATTTAATTTCATGCATAATTCTACATCCTGAGGATAACGTCATAAATAAGAGATGTTTCAGTAAGATCTGAACTCGTTTTCAAACTGCGAGGCAAAAGACGCCAAAATGAGTGATCGGCCCCTCAGTGAAATGTCGAATTAAAATACGTGACAGAATGAGACGTGACTGAACAGACTCACGATGTCCATCAGAACTGTCACAAAACTTCTGTGTAATTGCTGATGATCAAAGCTGTTTCTGAATGATGACAGATTCAAACCCATTTTACTGCCGTAATGTGACGAATCTCCAGGTGTAATCTGTTATTTAATGATATTTGAGAATTTGACGGATGGTGAAAAGTGGCTGTTACGCATCAGTACTTGACAGATCTGACAAATATTACTTCTTTGCAATAATGTGACAGTTAGACCAGAAATGTGTTTTTTTATAGTCAATTTCCTTGAAAGTTCCAGAAGACGACGAGCACATACACACACACACACACACACACACACACACACACATGCATCCGTTCTGTAGTCCGATCCCCCTCTTGAGAGCTTATTTAAACCTGCTGAGAACATCTGCAACTTCTTATCTTGCACCAACACGACTGCACACTGAAGTGTGAAGTGTGTGTGTGTGTGTGTGTGTGTGTGTGTGTGTGTGTGTGTGTGTGTGTGTGTGTGTGTGTGTGTGTGTGTGTGTGAGAGTGTGTGTGTGTGTGTGTGTGTTGTGTGTGTGCGTGCATGTGTGTGTGTGTGGTGTGTGTGTGTGTGTGAGAGAGAGTGTGCGTGTGTGGTGTGTGTGTGCGTGTGTGTGCATGTGTGTGGTGTGTGTGTGTGTGTGAGAGAGAGTGTGCGTGTGTGTGAGTGTGTGTGTGTGTGTGTGTGTGTGTGAATGTTTGTGAGTGTGAGTGTGTGTGTGTGTGAATGTTTGTGAGTGTGTGTGTGAATGTTTGTGAGTGTGAGTGTGTGGTGCGTGTGTGTGTGTGTGTTTGTGTGCGTGTGTGTGCGTGTGTGTGTGGTGTGTGTGTGTGTGTGTCTGAATGTTTGTGAGTGTGAGTGTGCATGTGTGTGTGTGTGCGTGCGTGTGTGTGTGTGTGTGAGAGAGTGTGCGTGTGTGTGTGTGTGTGTGTGAGAGAGAGAGAGAGTGTGCGCGCGTGTGTGTGTGTGCGTGTGCGTGTGGTGTGCGTGTGGTGTGCGCGTGTGTGTGCGTGTGCGCGTGTGTGTGCGTGTGTGTGTGTGTGTGTGTGTGTGTGAGAGAGAGTGTGTGTATGTGTGCGTGTGTGTGTGTGTGTGTACAATATATTCGCCATTAACATGTAACATTATTACAAAGTGATATTGATTACTCTTTTTGGCTGAATAATCACTGTAATAAAACATTATTATAAATATTATATAACAATCTGCTATTGTTGCAGATATTTACTGTAAAAAATACAGTGATGCAACTGATGCCTGTATATTTTACGATTCACATATTATTAAATGATATAAACTTGATATACTAGCCGTCTGGAACTATAAAAGTCTACTTTTTGCTTTAAAATGTATAGATAATCCTACCACCCCTGGAGTCGTGAGTTTGACTCCAGGGCGTGCTGAGTGACTCCAGTCAGGTCTCCATAGCAACCAAATTGGCCTGGTTGCTAGGGAGGGTAGAGTCACATGGGGTAACCTCCTAGTGGTCGCTATAATGTGGTTCTCGCTCTTGGTGGGGCACGTGGTGAGTTGTGCGTGGATGCTGCGGAGAATACAGTGAAGCCTCCACATGCGATACGTCTCCGCGGTAACGTGCTCAACAAGTCACGTGATAAGATGCGCAACTGAGATTTGTCCTCCGCCACCCGGATTGAGTCGAGTCACTACGCCACGAGGACTTGGAACGCATTGGGAATTGGGCGTTCCAAATTGGGAAGAAATTGTATTTTTATAGATAATCACCTACACATGTAGAGATACACAAAACTCCATAATGCAAGGAACATTAACTAAACTACATAAAATATAACATGGAGCACCCCAATGAACATAACTCATATTAAAAATAGGAAACACAACTATTAATATCAAATATATGAAATATAGTGAAATGTGATGGGTCACGCAGAGACTTCTGGGAATGCCTGCTTTTTGTTTTTACCGTAATTTTAGCTACCGTAATAGTTTACCGTAAAAAAATTCAAAATGTATTCTCTTGTTAAACATATATATATATATTTTTTACAATTTTACTGTTAATTACACATATAAAATCATACTTTTACATGTAAAAATATATATATTTTTTCAATGTTTTACAGTAAAATTACACTATTGTCTTGTTAAATATATATGAATATTTTTATATATAATAAGGTATGTTAGTTAACCCATTGTTTTTATTTTACTGTGTATTTGATGATAATTATATTACATTTTAATTTGTATAAAAATATAATGCTGAACAAAAAGCCACGTTTATAATGCTTCTAATGTTATATAATACACATATGTGTAGTATAGCAATGTTTACACGTACACAGATATTTGCAATTACTTGAAGATTGTATACATGCATATATGAGCACAAATACTGTATATAATCTATATGTTGTCTACATGTTTACAGTATAATCTACATTTTCATATGCTTCAGATTTCATTGATTCATGACAGCAGTTCCCTTAAATATAATTCAGCTGTGTGTGTGTGTGCGTGCGCGTGCGTGTGTGTGTGTGTGTAACAAGACATGATAATGCAAGTGGAATTTTTTTTAATGATAAAAATCAGTGCATGTCAATTAATGCTTCCTATAGCATGATAACCTATTTGAAGGCTGCACATCGTTTATACAGTACACATAACCAACCTCTCTCTGTGTCCAGAACCTTTCAACATGGGTAGGGTTCAAAGTGCATGTTTGCACCGTGACCTCGGTGACAGAACGGATGGGTTACTACTTACATCGTGAAAGATGGACAGCCCGTGAACCGCATCCTGGTGCTGATGCTGCTGTTTGGAGCGGAGATGCTCGCGCTTCGCCGACTGGAGACACATCGTGATGATTTCGGTGCACGCCAACATCTTTAAACGAACTGTTAAAGGTAATTTGCAGACTTCTCACACAATGGGATCAATAAATGCAGATGTGTCACTCAGTGAGAAACTGGTGTGTGATGAGCAATGCGGATGAAGCAGCAGTCCTCTCTGTGTGAATGATGCGAATGGTGATGATGCTGAGGAGTAGAGCGCTAACGAGTCATTGAGCCGGTTGTTCTGAATGATTCAATCGAACCGATTCGCAAAGCATTTGTGATTCACTGGAATGCACCGGCTAAGAGAAACTTTCTTTATCTGTCATTATTGATCACAATAACTTATTATACTCATGAGCTAGTGCTTAATGAATTGTTGTTTGTGAATTATAGATACAACAGGCAATATAGGCCCAACTTAAACTAATTAATTTGACTAAATATAAACATTAGAATAATATAGAGAGCCTAACAGGAGTGCTTCATTTAATCAAATTACAATGAACCGAACACACTTTTGATTAGCGAATCAGCGAATCAGTGAATCGTTTACATTGAACGGGTCTGAACCGACTGAACGAACCGAGTCATTTAAATGAATCGGACTTCCCAACGCTATACCAAGGAATGTTCTTTACCTCCTCGGATGCTGATTGGTCCACTAGTTCAGCATCTTTCCCAATGAAAACCAGCTGCTTTGTTTCACATCACTAATGAGATATTTTCAAGGGAATATCTGAACTTTGACTGGGGTTTTTTTTAAAAAAATGCACACTGATGTCTGTTATATTATACTGTATTGGGAGACTGGTGTTGGCCCACCTGAAGGACATCTCTGGACCATTTCTATATCCCTTCAATTTGCTTATTGAACAGGTCTGTGGAGGATGCAGTCAACATGGGATTACATCATATCCTGCAACATCTGGACAGACCGGGGACATACGCAAGGATCCTTTTTGTGGACTTCAGCTCATCTGGTGCAGTCAAAACAACCTGGAGCTGAACACGCTCAAAACGGTGGAGATGATTGTGGACTTTAGGAGGAACATCCCAACATTGACCCCCCTCACCATTCTGAACAGGACCTGAAGTGGGAGACCCACATTGACTCCATTGGGAAAAAGGTGTTGATACAGTTCCACTCAGCAGTCATTGAGTCTGTCCTCTGCACTTCAGTAACTGTCTGGTTTGGTTCAGCTACTAAATTGGACATCAGAATACTTCAAAGGACAGTTTGGACTGATGAGCGTATTATTGGTTGCCCCCTGCGATCCCTTCAAGAATATATATTTATATTTGTCTTATTGTGTATTTCTGTATATACTTATATTTTCTATTTGCTTTTTATTTTTATTCAATTGTTTTATTATCTCTGGCTTGTTGTTGTATTGTTTGTGAAAGTTTTAGAAAGTTTTTGTGAGAGTTAGTGACTGTCAAGTAGCGCCACCTGGTGGCGAATCTTTGTCAAATTCGTCTCATCTGCTTATCTTGAAGCATAAGCATAAGCACAAGCTTACTATCTAGTATCTAGTGTTATTTTTGAATGGCTGGGACGGGTTTTCATCTTTACACAACTTAAATAGCACACATAGCACGCGTATGTCCCGATACAAACACACATTACATAATCCGAATGGACGCGCGTTACGTCACGGGGGTCGCGCAGTGACGTCACACTGAGACGGAGTCCGTGCTAGCGCTGTGGTGAGAATGCGATGGAGCAAAGTTTGACCAAACGACGGGAAGAGTCCCTCAAATCCCTTTTAAACAGATATCTACTGACATTTCCCGTGATCGTTAAACGGTAAGATACAAACGAGACGAGCGCGTGAGGGGCAAACATGGAAGAAAATCAGCCATGTTGTTATGATAACGCGCTAGCTCTCCCCTGACCGGTGGCTACCTGACAAACTGTGAGGCGAGGATGTTATGGCGGTTAATGGATCACATTTGACGTTGTTTAGTTTATAACTAAGCAATACGGATTTTTCCCGTAGAGATATATTCTTCTAGTTGGCTTGTAAATGCACGTCTCGCGACTTGCCGTAAGTCAGAAGTGCGTCCTGATCATAACTATCAAATATTCAGTCATTTTCAGGATTTTAACTCTTTAAATGCCAGTTTGTTTACATAATGCCACTGTTGTTTTTTATGAAAAAAATTCACAAAACATGAATTATTTTCCATATACTAAATGCTAAAGGGAGTCATTTTTTGGATTATCACAGTCTGGGATATGTCAATGATTAGCAACAACATTGATTTTGGTGCATAATTATTTTTTGTGCTGTGTCAGAAAAAAAAACCCTCACACTCAGAACCTTACAGGACAAAAATGTCCACATCAAAAAACTGCCATAAAAATATTATATATTAATATTATTTTCCACTTTCAATGACTTATATTTTTTAACCAACATCAGTCCTGATCATAACTATCAAATATTCAGTCATTTTCAGGATTTTAACTCTTTAAATGCCTGTCTGTTTACATAATGCCACTGTTGTTTTTTTACACACACACACACACACACACACACACACACACACACAATTTTAGCTGCATCATTTATTCAATTCATTTATATCACCTTCAGCTTGCTCACTCAGGTTATTAATACAATTATTATTTAATTACTTATTTTTAAACCCGATTAACAATCATATTTTATCTAATTACACAATGATGATTCATCGACATTATAGACATAACAGTTTTATCCTCTTTTAATGCCTGATCTTCTGTAAAGCCTGCTTTGAAACGATGTGTGTTGTGTAAGGCGTTAAACAAATAAAATTGAATTGAATTGTCCTGCAGGTCTCTATAATACAGCAAACATAAAATAGGAAAAAAAGCTTGTATTTGCTCTATCGGCTAATCGTGAGAAAAATGGCGCCATCTGGTGGAAAATATAAAAAAAATACAATTTTGAAGCCAGAGCTCCAGAATGAAAGTATAATATCATATAAGTAATGATTTTATGCTTTATTGGCTCTGAGATCCAATATAAAATATGTTAATGGGTTTCAATGGGGACATTTTTGTCCTGAAGGTCCCGAGTGTGACTATTGTGTGTACACAGTGTGTTATAGATGCATTACAGGAACTGAGGTTGAAATATCAAAAATCCCCAAGAAATAAACACGTTTGGCACAATTTATGCCGTTGGCATTAACACATCGCACAAGGGTTAATTAAAAAAATCACCGTAAATACTCACTGTTCCAAAAGTACAGCCACAAGACGTAAAGAATATCTGTGTTGTAACTTAAGAGTTGTGGGGGTTTTTTTCCATGAAAAGGAGGGACGTGTCAAAAAAACACGTTTTTATATTCCATGTTGTCCTTCGTTAGTTCTGTCCGCCAAGCTGAACTGGTTTGGGCCCAGTCCTTACGTGGAGGTGTGTGTGGACGGCCAGTCTAAGAAGACAGAGAAATGCACCAACACACACAGCCCCAAATGGAAGCAGTCTCTCACGGTGTAAGAATGAAACATATACTTATTCTGATGAAGAGGATTTGGACAGGAATGAGTTTATTAAAGGGATAGTTCAGCCAAAAATGAAAATTCTCTCATCGTTGTGAGGATCAATAGAGATATTAAAAAATAATATTAAAAAAAATGCACATTTGTGTTATGCAGACGAAAAAAAGTCACATCTAGGACGGCATGAGGGTGAGTAAATGATGAGATAATTTTTTATTTTAAGATGAACAATCCCTTTGAAGTCAAGCATTACTATTACTATAGTTCATACATAAGATTAGGGACTTTAAATCTGAAACTTTGGGGGTAACACATCCTGGACCATTAGTGATACAAATATAAATGATACCTCAAATCAAGTGGCTTGTTTATGAGAGGTGTGCGATCAGCCACAACATTAAAACCACCTGCCTAGTGCCCAAAACAGCATCAACTCGCATCTCAGAACAGCATTTAGAGATGACCAGTCTCTGTTGACCTTTGACATCAACAAGCCATCTGTCCACAGAACTGTTGCTCTCTGGATGTTTTTTGTTTTTGGCACCATTCCAGAAATCCCAGAAATACTCAAACCAGCCTGTGTGTGTGTGTGTGTGTGTGTGTGTGTGTGTGTGTGTGTGTGTGTGTGTGTGTGTGTGTGTGTGTGTGTGTGTGTGTGTGTGTGTGTGTGTGTGTGTGTGTGTGTGTGTGTGTGTGTGTGTGTGTGTATATATATATATATATATACAGGCAGTGGTGGCTTGGTGGTCATGGCTGTGGGTTACTGACCTGAAGGTCAGGGGTTCAAGCCCCAACACTGCCATGATGCCACTGTTGTGCCCTTGAGCAAGTCCCTTTACCCCCATCTGCTCCAGGGGCGCCGTGACCCCTTGACCTTGCACTCTGACACCAGCTTAGTTGAGATATGCGAAAAACTGCATTTCGTTGTCTTTGTACTTGTACTCTGCACAATGACAATAAAGTTGACTCTGATCTAATCTATAGAAATCATTTTTAGTGTATTATCTCTCGTTTCTGTGTCCTTTATAGGATAGAACTGCATATTGAGTAGGGGAACGACAAAGTAACTTGCGATATATTATTATATTGATATTTAGGTCCCCAATTGGCCTGATGAGGCGCGCGAGGGATAAAGGCGGCCGGTGACGACGGTTGGAGAGAGAGAAAAAAGCTCACTCGCCGATTCTCTGATGTACCATCGCGTGGTCCTCGCACACTCCTCCGCACTTCTCCGGCGGACGACAGCTGCTCCTCTCCGGGCAAACCGGAGCCAACCTCCGACCCCCAGCGGACAGAACGCCCCTCTGCTTTCCTGGCGACGCGTGGGGACATTCCTCCGCCCATGGCGGCGGCCCTACTGCTCTGGGCAGTCGGGGAGTTACTTCCCTCCTCCCCTCGCGGACGGCGGTCTTCCCTCGACCCCTCCGCGTCTCTGGGGACGGCAGGGCCTCCTCTGCCCCCGGCAGCGGCTCCCTCGCTCCAGGCGGTCGGGGAATCCAGTCCCCACTCACCCCGCGGACGGCGGCCGTTCCCCGCATCCGTGCGGTCGGGCTACTCCGTCACCCGGCAGATGGCAGCGGCGCTCCCCTGGGTGGACGGCAGTGTCGAGGACTCTGCGATGGGCATCCCTCCTCCATCCCGGGTTTCGGCACCAATGTAACGCGAGGTTAGGACGGGCGAGGAGGAGGCGAGAACCGGCTTGTCAATATAAATAATATTTTAATGAGAACTTAAAACAAAAGCACAAAAACACACACAACGGACATGTCCGTGATTGAGCTCTCTCTCTCGAACCGTCATCACCGGCCGCCTTTATCCCTCGCGTGTCATCAGGCCGATTGGGGAACGGGCATGCGACATTCCATCCCGGCCCCGCCCCCCTCCACTCCACACTCTCATTTAACGTAACATGGGATCAGATAAAAGGTATTGTGCGATGCAAAAGCATTGTTACATTCGTAACCGTTTGTGTGCTTGGATGTTTCAGTTTGTGAGGTTGTGCAGACGCTGCAGTTGGGCTCAGACAGAAAGAGGTCAGAGGTAATTGGAGATCTCTCCGTGTGTTTGGATGGACTGCAGGTGGATCCAGAGACTTTTGCTTTGGAGGAACAAAAACACAGTGAGACTTCTTTTTATTCTATCCATGCAAAACATGTTACTATACGTCATCATTTAAAAGCATATTGTCAGGATGAGGCCGTGCACTGGGAAATTAAAGTGCTTTCCTAATGTACATTTTATCTTATTATTAAAGCTGTCAATCGATTAAGAGTTTGCATCAAATTAATTATGTGATATGTTAATTAATATTAATTAATCACAATTAAGCACATACACTTAGGTTGATGTCATTAAAACAGATTTTTTTAACTACTCCACAGATATAATATTAGCAAACTATAGTTTTGAGAAGCCGTTTAGGACATCTACTTTGTGCATGACATGAGTAATTTTTCCAACAATTGTTTACAGACCGATTGTTTCACTTTTAATTGACTATAATCACAATTCCAGTGGGTCAGGAGTTTACTTAAGTTTACTAAGTTAATTGTGCCTTTAAGCAGCTTGGAAAATTCCAGAAAAATATGTCAAGCCTTTAGACAATTAGCCAATTAGCTTCTGATAGGAGGTGTACTGAATTGGAGGTGTACCTGTGGCCTCTTTGCTTCACATCATGGGAAAATCACAAGAAATCAGCCAAGACTTCAGAAAAACAATTGTGGACCTCCACAAGTCTGGTTCATGCTTTGGATAAATTTCCAAATGCCTGAAGGTGCCACGTTCATCTGTACAAACAATAGTACGCAAGTATAAACACCATGTGACCACACAGTCATCATAACGCTCAGCACGGAGATGCATTCAGTCTCCTAGAGATGAACGTAGTTTGGTGCAAAAAGTGCAAATCAATCCCAGAACAACAGCAAAGGACCTTGTGAAGATGCTGGAGGAAACAGGTAGACGAGTATCTAGATCCACAGCAAAACGAGTCCTATATGGACATAACTTGAAAGGCTGCTCCGCAAGGAAGAAGCCACTGCTCCAAAACTGCCATAAAAAGCCAGACTACAGTTTGCAAGTGCACATGGGGACAAAGATCTTACTTTAGGAGAAATGTCCTCTGGTCTGATGAAACATAAATTGAACTGTTTGGCCGTAATGACCATCGTTATGTTTGGAGGATAAAAGGGTGAGGCTTGCAAGCCGAAGAACACCATCCCAACCGTGAAGCATGGGGGTGGCAGCATCATGTTGTGGGGGTGGCAGCAGGAGGGACTGGTGCACTTCACTAAATAGATGATGACATCATGAGGAAGGAACATTATGTGGATATATTGAAGCAACATCTCAAGACATCAGCCAGGAAGTTAAAGCTCGGTCACAAGTGGGTCTTCCAAATGGACAATGACCCCAAACATACCTCTAAAGTTGTGTCAAAATGGCTTAAGGACAACAAAGTCAAGGTACTGGAGTGGCCATCACAAAACCCTGACCTTTGTGGGCAGAACTGAAAAAGCATGTGCGAGCAAGGAGGCCAACAAACCTGACTCCGTTACACCAGTTCTGTCTGGAGGAATGGGCCAAAATTCCAGCAACTGATTGTGAGAAGCTTGCGGAGGCAATAGTTTATGGCTGTTTTTCACATTAACATGAGAACAAGAAAGAATAAAATATTACCAAAAAAAACTATAATAAAAAAATAAATATTACGTGTTGTTAGGAGTGCCGACACTTCCACTAATTGTGGCTATTTTTAATTCTGGATTGTGCATTTGAATTCAAGCGTGTAACAAACCATTGGCGTTTTCATCCTTGTAACTGAAATGCAGATGGTTTTAATTTGATCAATAATTGGCTGATAAATATCGGCAGCCGATACATTGGTGCAAACCTACTTTCAAGGTCTGCGATTAATTGCGATTAACTATGAAAAATCGTGCGATTAATCGCGGTTAAATATTTTGCCTGTAGGTCGGAAGAAGACGCCGAAGTGTCCTTGACGCATTTCACCCAAGCAGAAAAATCCAAAAGTGTGTGTTGTGACATTTCGCCCCAATGAAGTTGTTTTCCTTTAGGAAGTGTTATGGAAAGACACTGATTAATGATGATGTTTTTTATTCTTCAGGGATAATAACATGGAGGAATGTGGTTTGGAGATGTTTTTCTCTGTGGATAAGGAGATTCTGGGTGAGGTCACCACTCACAAACTCAAACCTGACGGAGGAAACATTCAAGTGACAGAAGAAAATAAAGAGGAGTATATCAGGTGACAAGCCGCATGCAACACCAGACGGTTTTGAGACACTTGGCATACCATCACACAGTCATTAGCTCTTGCAAAAATATCCAGTTGACCAGCCATGTAACAACATCACATAAAATGTGTGTTTTGTAGGTTGGTTGCAGAGTGGAGGTTATCTCGTGGGGTCGAGGAACAGACTCAAGCGTTTCTGGAGGGCTTAAATGAAGTCTTACCCCAGCAGTACCTGCAGTACTTCGATGCCAAAGAACTGGAGGTGCAAACCACACTTAACTTGGCTTTGAAACATGCTCATGATCAGATTATGTACACATTACCTGGGGTAAATCGTCTGAATATCTGTGTTGTGTGTGTAGGTGATGTTATGCGGGATGCAGGAGATTGATCTCGGAGACTGGCAGAGAAATGCCATCTACAGATATTATGCCCGCAGTAGTAAACAGATCATCTGGTTCTGGCAGGTCAGACTTAACTAGCAGCTTCACCAGTTGTTCACTCTTTCAATTAAACCCAAATGTGAGGACTTATTAGTTAAAAATGCAGTGATTCACCTGCATATTCCACAGCCTGTGTGTGTGTGTTTGTGTGTGCAGTTTGTTAAGGAGGTTGACAATGAAAAGCGCATGCGTTTGCTGCAGTTCGTGACTGGCACATGCAGACTTCCTGTCGGCGGATTTGCTGACCTCATGGGTAAGCGTTAAAGGTTGCCTTTATCAAAGTAAAATACAGTCAGTCCATTAAATCATATACAAATATACAAACAAGAATTACGTATGCCAGTGGTATTTCTGGCATTTAGGCTTATTGGTTTTTAGTCCTTTTTTACTGAATTTTAAATAAAATATTTAACAGTGTGTGTTTTTGTTATTTTCACAGGGAGCAATGGGCCACAGAAGTTCTGTATTGAGAAAGTGGGCAAAGAAAACTGGCTGCCAAGGAGCCACACATGGTGAGATTAGCATTATTAGCACGGCTGTGATTCGTCCGTAGACACAAAAGCGATATTGCACAATCACGAGCGTGATGCTTCTTAAAAGCGGAGACAGTATGGAAAATGCTAATAAAAACAAATAGGATTAATTTGTAAATTCTATTCACCCTGTGCAACGGTATATTGAAAGCATTACAACACGACACATTATTTGATGGTTTACCTTATATATATATATATATATATATATATGTTCATTTCAGATCAGATGATTGCAACATGCTCCAAAATGTTGGGACAGTCAAGTGTTTACTGTGCAACATCACCAGTTCTTCTAATAACACTTATTGAGCGTTTGGGCCCTGAAGACACAAGTTTGTTGAGTTTAGAAAGTGGAATTGTCCTCCAATCATCCATTTATGTAGGTCATCAGCTGCGTAATTGTACAGGGTCTTCGTTGCCATCTAATGCACTTCATAATGCGCCACACATTCTCAGTTGATGATGGTCAGAACTGTGGGCATGCCAATCTAGCACCCGCACTCTCTGCTCACACGGATATGCACTTGTAATCCGGGCGGTATGTGGTTTGAAGTTGTCCTGCTGGAAATTGCAGGGACGTCCTTGGTCAGGACGGCATCTGGATGGCAGCATATGTTGCTCCAAAATGTATCTGCAGTAATGGTGCCCTCACAGATGTGCAGGTTACCCATGACGTGGGCACTGACACACCCCTGGCCCATACAGACACTGGCTTTTGGACCTGATGCTGATAACGCAATGGATGTGTTTTTCAGAAACTGTTTGAAATGTGGACTTGTCAGACCACTGTTCTACTTTCCATCTCGGATGAGAGCGAGCCCAGAGAAGTCGGCAGCGCTTCTGGACAGTGATGATGTACGGCTTCTCCTTTACATAGTAAAGTCTGAACTTGCATCTGTGGATGCAGCGGCGAGTGGTGTTGACCGAGACAGGTTTACTGAAGCATTCTCGAGCCTATCCCATGATATCCATTACAGACACATGACGTTTTTTTAAGACCGTGACGTCTGAGGGATCGCGCCGAGATTTGAACAGATTCTTTGAATCTTTTAACTATATTATGCTCTGAAGAGGGTGTAATGACCAAAATCCTTCCAATTTGTCTTTGGGCAACATTGCTCTCAAAGCTCTGGAATATTTGCGGACGCATTTGTTGGCGAATTGACGAGGCTCGACCCCACGTTGCTCTTGAAGGACTATTAGTCCAAAATGGCCTCTTTCTCAACTTTTTGGGAATGTGTTGCAAGCATCAATTTCATTAAAAAAACGTATATCTTCAGAAAGCAATGCAGTTGATTCCTTTTTTGATTTAGACTTCCGTTGGATACTTTTTTGTGACTATATACTACAGTTGAAGTCAGAAGTTTACATACACCGTAGCCATACTTAAACTCAGTTTTTCCTCAATTACTGATATTTAATTGTAGAAAACAATCCCTGTTTTAGGTCAGTTAGGATCACTACTTTATTTCAAGAATGTGGAATGTCTGAATAATAGTAGAGAGAATTATTTATTCCATTTTTTATTCCTTTCATCACATTCCCAGTGGGTCAGACGTTTACAGACACTTTGTTAGTATCTGGTAGCATCGCCTTTAAATTGTTTAACTTGGGTCAAACATTTTGGGTAGCGTTTTGTTTTTGCCCATCAGCTTTAACCGTCTGGATTTGCCGCCCTATAAAAGCTACGAGCAGTTAAAGGAGAAGCTGCTGTTTGCCGTCGAGGAAACGGAAGGCTTCGGTCAAGAGTGACGCATGCACACGACAGCATGCTTTATGCATTTCCATGGCAACAGACAACGGCTTTCACAGTCATACTGTACCAAAAGCTGCGTTTGTGAGAAGGAAAGAGCGATGATGATGATGATGTCATATGTTAATGCTGCCTTAGTCAATACTCAATGAACAGGAACGCCGCTCACCTCGACTCACTCTATGCAGACTGTGTGATCCTCATGCAATGTAATATTGACTGCGGCCCATCTCTTGATTAAATCAAGATAAAATAATTGAGAAAATCACATATAAATCTTATCTTTGTCAAATTAAATCTAATACCACGATTACAGGTTTGTGATATTGGATTTAAATTTAACCTGTTGATACGCAATCGCTCGCACGTGGTGGTGACGTCACTCTGCTTACATTTAATATATAATTTACCGTCTATAAATGTAATTAATGTTAACAAATGATACATCTTTTCCAAGGGTTCAACATTGATATCCGATCTCGGTTTCACGACAGCAATGCTCCAGAAACAGTAACTGAGTTATTTGTGCAGGAGTACAAATGAAAACATGCGATATCAAAACGGGACTTTTATTATGAAAACACAATCGCCAGATGAATCCAGTTCAACACACTTGAGTCAATCGAGTGTGTGTGTGAGTGAGTGAGTGAGTGATTTTGCGTGTGTGTGTGTGAGAGAGTGTGTGTGTGAGTGAGAGAGTGTGTGTGTGTGAGTGAGTGAGTGAGTGATTTTGCGTGTGTGTGTGTGAGAGAGTGTGTGTGTGTGTGTGTGTGTGTGTGTGTGTGTGAGTGAGAGAGTGTGAGTGTGTGAGAGAGTGTGTGTGTGTGTGTGTGTGTGAGTGAGTGTGTGCGCGAGTGTGTGCGTGAGTGTGCGTGAGTGAGTGTGCAAGTGCGTGTGTGTGAGTGTGCGAGTGCGTGGGTGTGCGCGCGTGTGTGTGTGTGTGTGTTGTAGTGTTTTTAAGCTTTTTGGTTAACAACATTTGCCGAGGTATAAAGAGTAACGTGCAATCATAAGGTTTTATTAAGCAACACACACAAACAGCACAGACTGTGAATTCTGACCCAGAGGAGCGAAAACACGCTTCATTGACAGGATTTGTAATATTTGGGTGTTGTGAAAGCACATATCAAACTGAACTGAAGTCTATTGCAGCAAACGTATGTAAAGTAGGTTGTGTGTAAAACTATTGCTACAGGGCACTTTATTATAGGGTGTATTTAAACAAACTGATGAAACGATAGAAGTCATAGATAAACGCTATGAATATGGAAAGGCCAGAAGAGTGGCTTACCTCAACATTTTGTAATCATGTAAGAGTTCTAACATATTAACATATGCTGGGGAATTATTTATTTCGTTACATCGGTGTGTGTGATCAAACCATTTAAAAACATTGGAATAATACTCAAAAGTCCTCTGTAAAAGGGTCATTTTGTTTTCATTTCATTTATTTGATAAACTAGATGCCTGAACACAAGTTAGATATGTGCTATATCATTTTATTTTGTTACATCAATGCGCATTTAAAGCATTTGAATAAATAAATATAACAATCAAAGTTCCAATGTAAAAGTGTCATTGGAGAAATGTGGTTTATTTATTTATTGTTAACCCTTGTGCGTCAATAAATAAAGTTACTCGGATGTCCGTGTCAAAAAACTGCCATAATAATATTATATATTATTATTTTCCACTTTCTGTGACTTCGATTTTTTTTACCAACATCAGTCCTGATTATAACTACCAAATATTCATTCATTTTCAGGATTTTAACCCTTTAAATGCCAGTTTGTTTATATAATGCCACTGTTGTCTTTAAGAAAAAAATAAATTAATAATTAATATACTAAATGCTAAGGGATTTTTTTTTCTTTTTAATCACAGTTTGGGATATGTCAATGATTTTTACACACACACACACACACATACACACACACACTCAATTGTTCTGCAGTGCTCTATAATACCGCAAACAGAAAATAGAGAAAAAGCTTGTATTTGCTCCATCGGTTAAACATGAGAAAAATGGCGCCATCTGGTGGAACATATTACACATTTTTAATTTTTAAGCCAGGGCTCCAGAATGAAAGAGCATAATATCTTAAAATTCATGATTTTATGCTTTAATGGCTCTGAGATCAAATATTGTAGTTTTAATGGGGTTCAATGGGGACATTTATGTCCTGAAGGTCCCGAGTGTGACTATTATTGTGTGTACACAGTGTGTTATAGATGCATTACAGGAACTGAGGTTGAAATATCAAAATTCTCCCCACAAGTTACACCTTTGGCATTAACACAGCCAGAATGATCGAAAAAAAAAACTAAAATGTCCCTAAGGTCGCACAAGGGTTAACTTATTTTATTTTAATGAATAAACTCGACACCGGAACGCAAGTTAGAGTTTCATGTTTCCGGTCGGAGTATTTTCGAGTCGTACTCTCTTCCGCTTGGGAGACTCTGCGGCGCTTCGCGGGTCAATTTTTTTAAACTTGTTTGGTAGAATCCGATTAACATCGGAGCCATCCGAACAGCAAACATGGTAAGATTTCCCTACTTAAATTATTATTGTTTGATTAAGCAAATCTCTTGAATATTGCATGCAATAAACAATCGTCATTAAATAAATAGTGAACGTTTGTTTGTTTGTCCTTGCAGCTAAACTCCCGCTTAATCTCTTTAACATGATTTAATTGATCTATATAGGGATATCGCTGCAAATTATGAATGAAATCAGTGTCCCGACGCTGTGTTATATAAATGGCTAATGTTTATGTTAGCATACTGTTTGCAGTAATGTGTTGCACTTATGTGCATTGATAATGAAATTTAGGACGAATATACCTGATATAATCGATTTAAATGCTGATTTACATGCTTTAAATGCTTCACTTTAGAATCTAGCATGCTTAACATGAAATCAGCTATTTAATTATGTAGCATTATGTACAACAGAAAATCTAGATTAATTGGTCAGTGCTTTTGTAATCTGGCCTAGGAAAAAGAAGCCCTGATGTTACCTTGCAGGGGCGTAGAATACACTGGAGATGCAGGGAACATGTCCCCCCCTCACTTTTGAAACGATTGCTGTGCCTCTGTTACTTTGTGTCCCAGTCATGTTTGATTGTGTTTTCAGACGGTAGGAAAGAGCAGCAAGATGTTGCAGCACATCGACTTTCGGATGCGCTGTATACTGCAAGACGGACGAATATTCATCGGCACGTTCAAAGCCTTCGACAAACACATGAACCTGATCCTGTGTGACTGCGACGAATTCAGAAAGATCAAGTAAGACGTCCCGAAGATTAACCCATGTGCGTCATGGTTATTCAAATGGCACATTTAAATGTCATATATACACTTTCAATGAGTTAATTTTAACCAACATCAGTCCTGATCATAACTACTAAATATTTAGTCATTTTCAGGATTTTAACCCTTTAAATGCCGGTTTGTTTACGTAATAGCACGGTTGTTTTTTTCACACACACAGAGTTCTCAATGCACACTTTCAAAACACACTCCCGACGTTTATAGCAACACACATCATTTATTCAATTGTTCTGCAGGTCTCTATAATACAGCAATCTGAAAATAGGGGAAAAGCTTGTGTTTGCTCCATAGGCTAAAGATGAGAACAGATACTTGAGATTGAACGGATGATCTACAGCATTTCTCATTATATCTTCGTACTTCACAGACCCAAGAACAGCAAGCAGCCGGAACGAGAGGAGAAGCGGGTGTTGGGGTTAGTTTTGCTCCGGGGAGAGAATCTCGTCTCTATGACGGTAGAAGGACCGCCGCCCAAAGATGTGAGTTTGACTTCTGAATCTTTTCAATTCATTTCAATTTGAGAAAAGATCTGACGTCCAGGCCCTTTTAATTATCTCTCAATTCAGACTGGCATTGCCCGCGTGCCTCTGGCAGGAGTTGCCGGTGGTCCAGGAGTTGGCCGGGCTGCCGGTAGAGGCGTTCCAGCTGGCGCGCCGATGGCTCAGGCTCCCGCTGGTCTCGCTGGACCCGTGAGAGGAGTCGGTGGCCCGTCACAGCAGGTCGGGTCATTCAACATGCTTGTACTTCGGCTCTTTTGAATAGAAAAGAATCGATCACACTCTTTAAAACATTTTGTATTTCGCTCTCAGATCATGACCCCTCAAGGCAGAGGCACAGTTGCGGCTGCCGCTGCTGGTGCCAGTATAGCCGGTGCCCCCACGCAGTACCCTCCCGGCCGGGGTGGTCCGCCACCTCCGATGGGCCGAGGAGCCCCTCCTCCAGGTAATGATGATGTTCGATTGGTCCGTTATAGTGTGGCTTTGGTGATTCTACAGCAATGATGACATCACTGCTTTCTGATGCCGATGACGAGTCAGCTCATGTAGCAGGATTACGCTGAGCTTAAAATCACATGACCGTATAAGACTCGCAAGCGTCCTGCTGCTCGATTCATGAACGCTCACATTTGTACTCGTGTGCACTGTCACAGGTATGATGGGACCTCCTCCAGGCATGCGGCCACCCATGGGACCACCGATGGGAATGCCACCCGGCCGTGGCGTTCCGATGGGCATGCCACCTCCAGGAATGAGGCCGCCACCCCCTGGAATGAGAGGTATGCCCGCTTTTTAGTGAAGATGTCATGATTTGTTGATTTGGTCCAATAACCGACTAGTTGATTAGTGAGGTTCTCCTAGGCAACCAAATTGACCCGGTTGCTATGGAGGGTAGAGTCACATGGGGTAACTTCCTCGTGGTGGTGATTAGTGGTTCTCGCTCTGAATGGGGCGTGTGGTGAGTGACTCCAGCCAGGTCTCCTTAGCAACCAAATTGGCCCAGTTGCTAGGGAGGGTAGAGTCACATGGGGTAACCTCCTCGTGGTCGCTACAATGTGGTTCTCGCTCTCGGTGGGGCGTGTGGTGAGTGACTCCAGTCAGGTCTCCTTAGCAACCAAATTGGCCCGGTTGCTAGGGAGGGTAGAGTCACATGGGGTAACCTCCTTGTGGTGGTGATTAGTGGTTCTCGCTCTCAATGGGGCGTGTGCTGAGTTGTGCGTTGATCGTGGAGAGTAGCATGAGCCTCCGGTTTCGTGCACAACGAGTCACGTGATCAGATGAAGCGGAGACTCGTCCTCCGCCACCCGGATTGAGGCGAGTAACCACGCCACCACGAGGACCTACTAAAGTAGTGGGAATTGGGCGTTCCAAAACTGGCAGAAAAAGTGGATACAATTTAAAAAATGATAATATTGTTTAATATTTTTCCTCTCAGGTCCTCCTCCTCCAGGCATGCGTCCACCCAGACCTTGAATGTGCACACTGGAAACGGATGTTTGAGCGTCTTTTCCTTGTTTAGGAAATCTTGGCTGCAGGTCCTTGTACAGTTTGTTGATTTTGTATTATGTTGCTCTTTTTAAATAAAGTGTCTAATTGACTCTGTTTCTTACTCCACTATAGACGTTAAGGTCACTTAATACATTAGTATTTCATTTGAATGAACATCGTGTCAGATCAACTCAGCATAAAACATGCTTAAGTTAAATCATTGTTATTATATTATTATTATTTATGTTTTAGATGTTTGTATGCCACTTTAAGATACAGAGACTACCATGTTAGGGACTGACAGCCTCAGTCACCATTCACTTTCATTGCATCTTTTTTCCGTACCATGAAAGTGAATGGTGACTGAGACTAATATTCTGGCTAACATCTCCAGGTTTGGATTAACATGAACGATGACTTATTGTGAACTGTGCCTTTAAGACAAATTACCATGTGAAGGGTCTCCTGAAGCTCCCAGGAATGAAAGAAACAAAGAATCAGTGTTTATTTATCTGGTAACCTTGACGATAATGAAGAGAGAAACTCCCTGTTACCACGAGACACTGATACTTACACATCGTCCTTTGCGGTGCGATCACCTGTTGCCACACCCAATCAGAGATGCTGTCAGTTTTCTCAGTGGAATATAGACGTCCAAGCGGGGTATTCCCCTCTATTTTGGGGTAGCCGGTGCACAAATGTCATTCACTATAGAAACAGCGATGTCCTCCGCCATTTTAAACAGTATGTATCCAATGTGGAAACTCAAGAGTGCTGTTCTATGTAAACAATGACTAATGGATTCACTTTATGTAACCAACTGGCTCATATTACACACAAAAATGATCCTTTGCCACCACCTGCTGGCTAACATGTGTTATTACAAAAATAAAGACAGTAACCCCCTAACACACATGCAGTATGCTTGCACTTTAGTTTAGAACAGCACAAACACAGTGAAGCGTCGGAGTGCTGATACTGTAACACCATCAGTGCTCACGGAACATCTCTCGTCCAATCAGATTCAAGGACCGGAGCTAACTGTGGTGTATGAACAAACTATCTTTTAGTGTGTGTGTGTGTGTATATATATATAAAAAGAGATAGTTTGTTTAAAAAAAAAAAAACATCTTACAGTGACACAACATGTGGAGCAATCTCAGGAGCGCACACGTCTAAATTATCATTAAATGTTATTTTCATTGACAAAACAAGCCCCACTGTATACTATTTAAATGTGCTGTTGAAAATGCATACTTCCTGTTCAAATCTACCCTCATTAGTCTGTAGAATTGTTTACCCAACAGCTGTTTATCCTGCGATTATACGATATTTGGAGTAAGTTTGGGGAAAAATACTCTAGCCAATTACGAGGGTTTAGAACCAAGAGAATATTCTGGAAATTACGTTTTGGGTGTCTCGCCACACCGAGAGCGAACCTCGAGGATTTGAACCCCATGTGACTACCCTCCCTAGCAACCGGGCCCATTTGGTTGCTTAGGAGACCTGGCTGGAGTCATTCAGCACACGCTGGATTTGAACTCGCAAGATAAAAAAAAGCATTTGTGCAAATAAACTTTAGACTCAAAACCTTTTCTCTAGCAGCAGCGGTTCTAGCTTGTTTGGCACCCTGGGCAAAACCCGCTTCAACACGCCCCCAAAGTAGTTGTTGTTGTTGTTGTTGTTGGGGTGGTGCTAGGATAAACAGTGCAACCCTGTTACTCTAATTACGCTAACAG
>JAVLUX010000017.1:44451141-44473641 GCA_032164185.1 Moxostoma hubbsi | reverse complement strand
TCTGAAAATAATTTAATTGCCGCTTGCCCACAAACTTGCCTGTCACAAGACTAGGGTGGTGGTTGCCAGGGCGTTGCCTTATGGTTGCGATGGTGTTCTGATTGTTTTTTGTGCAATGATGTGGTTGCTGGGTGGTTGCTTACTGTTCCAATTCAAAAGAGCTCACCACTGGGTATCTATTGTGGCTTTTCCACTGCAGGGTACAACTTGACTCAACTTGACTCGACTCGCTTTTTTGGGGTTTTCCACTGTGGATAATACCTGGTACCTGATACTTTTTTTTTAGTACCATCTCGGTCGAGGTTCCAAGCAAGCCGAGCCGATACTATATGTGACGTCAAAATCCTGCAGATCACTGATTGGTCGGGTAGAATCGTTACTATCAGTGTCACTGGATTTCCGACACGCGACATCAACTCGCTAGTTTTAAAGTTATAAACAGCGATAACAGTATCATTTGTTCACGCGACTTTCAATTAGGAAAAAAAGAAATGGCTGTGCGCAAAACCACGCCGTGGTCAATAAACGAGGTGCAGATAGTCCACTCGTTAGCGAAGAAAAAATAGAAAATGTCACTCAGCAACACGGCTACCACCGGACCTACCAACAGTGTAGGGAAAAGTTAAAGTGACTACAGAACCATCAAGGAAAAGTGGAAGTGGTTCGACCAAATGGACGCTATCTAAACCGGCGAGCAATGGGAGGGAGAGCGCCCTGGACTCGGCCATGGCGTTGTTGGAGTCCGCGATGGATGATGGTGCGTTGTGTTACGTTAATTCTATATTCTGCTTGAAAGCTTCACTTTATTTAGTTGACCAGCTACTGGGAGCTTCTAAAACAACCAGACCAATTTAACGGTTACACTTCTGTAAAATCACCATGCAACAACTGCTTTATGCAGCACAATGAGCTAGTAGCTAACAGCTAGCGGTCATGTTATTGTTTTGGTCAGTTTGTGTTGTGTTTAAGATGATGTCACGGAAGTAGAGGCGGCTCAACTATGACTATCAGCCTATAATCCCACCCATGTTATAGCGGCACTAAACTGCGGTGGAAATGCAAGCTCAGAAAAGTAAAGCAAGTAGTTGAGGTGAGTCGAACCGTAACGTGCCGCGGAAATGTGACATGATATTTTGGTCTGAAGAAATAGACTTGGTCCCTTTCATCTCAGTGGGTTTTTTTTCACCTATTTTATCATCCACTAGATGAAAATCTTAAATCTGATCACTTAAAAAGTAATAGAATATCTCTCCATAACAAGTCACACAATTTGAGGTTCACTAGTGTATGTAGCAATACGCTAAGAAGGTACATGTCAAGGTTTAAAGGGACAGCCTTTAATCATAAACATCCCAGATGGTCAGAACACAAATTAAGATTTTTTAGAAGAACATCTCAGCTCTGTAGGACCTCACAATAAAATCATACAAATCTGTGATGACATGAGGGTACATTAATTCTAAAAAAAATTCATTTTTGGGTGAACTATCCCTTTAAAAATCTGTTTTTTCTAATACCTAACAATTATGTATGTATGAGCGTCAGTAAAACTGTATGTTTTGAGACCACCAATTTAGAAGTGAATACAGTTTCACAATGGTGATTTGTTTTTTTAAGGCTAATAAACATGTTTTTGTTTCAGGTATATAGTGGAGTGCAATACAGAGGTATATGCCCCAGCTTACCTGCGGATGGAGGGGAGGAAGTATGATCTGTCAACCATTGTGGCAGAAGGGCAGGACAAGATTCCACCCTTCAACCCTCTTAAACCAGAAGCCTGGCCTGATGAGGAAACAATGGGTCTCGATGAAAGCCAGCTTCAAGCGCTAAAACTGGCCTTAACCAATGAGCTGGCCATCATACAGGGCCCACCAGGCACAGGTGAGAGATAGGGGTGGCGTTTTGACTAATCTTTTTTCACTTAGAAGTGATGTTATATCACATTAACAGTATATTCAACCTAAACCCTTTTTGAGTTTTTTTTTTAGTCTGTTTTTTTAATCCAGAAAGTATCTTTTATATTCTATTCTATGCTATCCTATACTATACTGTACTATACTACACTAACCTATACTGTACTATACTATACTGTATTATATTATACTAACCTATACTATACTAACCTATACTGTACTATACTATAATGTATTATACTATACTAACCTATACTATAATATACTAACCTATACTGTACTATACTGTATTATACTATACTAACCTATACTATACTAACCTATACTATACTGTATTATACTGTACTATATTATACTGTACTATACTGTATTATACTATTCTAACCTATACTATACTGTACTATACTATACTGTACTATACTATACTGTATTATACTATACTAACCTATACTGTACTATACTATACTAACCTATACTAACCTATACTGTACTATAATGTATTATACTATACTAACCTATACTATAATATACTAACCTATACTGTACTATAATGTATTATACTATACTAACCTATACTATAATATACTAACCTATACTGTACTATACTGTATTATACTATACTAACCTATACTGTACTATACTATACTGTACTATACTGTATTATACTATTCTAACCTATACTATACTGTATTATACTATACTAACCTATACTATACTAACATATACTAACCTATACTGTACTATACTATACTAACCTATACTGTACTATACTATACTAACCTATACTAACCTATACTGTACTAACCTATACTGTACAATACTATAATGTATTATACTATACTAACCTATACTATACTAACCTATACTGTACTATACTATAATGTATTATACTATACTAACCTATACTATACTAACCTATACTGTACTATACTATACTGTATTATACTATACTATCTTATACTATACTAACCTATAATGTACTATACTATACTAACCTATACTGTACTATACTATACTAACCTATACTTTACTGTACTTTCCTATACTAACCTATACTATACTAACCTATAATGTATTATACTATACTAACCTATACTATACTAACCTATACTATACATCCTATACTGTACTATACTGTATTATACTATACTAACCTATACTATACTAACCTATACTGTACTATACTATACTCTATGATACTATACTAACCTATACTGTACTATACTATAATGTATTATACTATACTAACCTACTGGCGACCTGTCCAGGGTGTACCCCGCCTTTCGCCCAAAGTTAGCTGGGATAGGCTCCAGCCCCCCCGCGACCCTGTACAGGATAAGCGGTTGACGATGGATGGATGGATGGACTATACTAACCTATACTATACTAACCTATACTGTACTATACGATACTGTACTAACCTATACTATACTATCTTATACTATACTGTACTATACTGTACTATAGTATACTATCCTATACTATACTAACCTATACTGTACTATACTGTACTATACTAACCTATACTATACTGTACTGTACTATACTGTACAATATACTATCCTGTACTATACTATCCTGTTCTATAGTATCCTGTAATAGTACAGTATAGTATAGTACAGGATAGTATAGTATATTGTAAAGGATAGTATAGTATTGTATATTTTATAGGATAGTATTGTATAGTACTTGATAGGATAGTATAGTATAGTACTGGATAGTGTATTGTACAGGATAGTATAGTATATTGTACAGGATAGTATAGTATAGTACAGGATAGTATAGTATATTGTATAGTATAGTACAGGATAGTATTGGATAGTATTGTATAGTACTTGATAGTATAGTATATTGTACAGGATAGTATAGGATAGTATAGTATAGTACAGGATAGTATATATTCTATCCTGTACTATACTGTCCAGTACTATACTTTTCTATCCTGTAGTATACTATACTATCCTATCCTGTACTATACTATCCTTTACAATATACTATGCTATCCTGTACTATACTATCCTGTACAATATACTATACTATCCTGTATTATACTATCCTGTACTATACTATACCTTTAATTGGAACTTAGATCCAAACCACATAATATACTGTAATTTTACTGTTTTGTGCTATACTATACCATACTTTAAATTTTACTGGAACTTGGACGCGAACGAAACGATGTACTATACTGTACTATACTATACTGTACTATACTATGCTGTGCTCAAATATACTATACTATACCACATCAAAACATAAGTCTCAAAACTCTTAATACATTATCAATATGATGCACACATCTGCACAGGCCACTCATTTGTTAAATTAAAGTATATATTAATGATATTCTAACAATGTTGCTTGGCAACTGTACAAAACCAGTTACACTATGTCTTCACAGGGAATGTCTTCACAAGTCTGGTAAAGATTTGTGAAAATATATCTTCAGAACTATTGATTTGTTAATCCTGTTTGTCTTCTACTTTCAAGGGAAGACACACGTGGGCCTGAAGATCGCTCAGGCTCTTTTAGAAAACCATCACTCCTGGGCTTTTGGTTCTCCAATGCTGGTAGTCTGCTACACCAATCATGCTCTTGACCAGTTTCTGGAAGGTAGCCTAACTCTAAAACATCTATTTTTTAAGAGTTCAACGTTGAAGAGTTTATTACTTACTTTGTGGGGACAATCGTGGGATTGGATAGAAAAAAAAACACATTGAGATCTCTTTAATCTCAATTATTCCTCTCAAGACAGAAATCAGATTAAACGGAGAGCCAATGGAGCCTTCAGTAATCTTGCATAAGTCTTTGCTTTTCTCAGCTTTGCCAAGATACCAAAGTCTGCCATCAAAAGTCTCATTTCATGACTTTTGTTTCAGGTATCCATAGGTTCTTAAAGGAGGGCATTGTAAGAGTTGGAGGTCGGAGTAACAGTGAGATTCTCAAGCATTTTTCTCTGAGGGAGCTGACCAGAACATCAAACTTCCGCAAAGATCTGCCGCTGCACCTCAGGAGAGCCCATCATGAAGTGAGCTTGCTTAATGAACACATCATTCCTTTTGCATTTCGATATTTCAGTATTTTCGGTAGATTTTATTGCTTTACTTTTAAACCATTTTTAGGGACATCAATAGGTTCAAATAATTATTGCAATTAATTAAAATGTTTGTGTTTTTTGCCATTTGTTTGATTTATCAATATTTTGAATTTCATTAAGAATTTTTTTAATTTCACACTTAATATATTAACATTTCCTTTCTTTTTAAACTGTAGTGCATTCACAGAAAACACATTAAAACAAAAATAAAAGGGGTGTAAAGTAACGAATTACAAATACTCACGTTACTGTAATTAAGTAATTTTTCCTAGGAATTGTACTTTAAGTAGTTTTAATTGTATACTTTTACTTGAGTGTATTTTAAGTGCTGTAACTGTACTTTTACTGCGCTGTTTTCCCACTGTCTGTGTTCGCTTCTTCCTCGTCCTGATTTTATTTTTATCCATCAACATGATTGGCTAGAGAGAGTCTTGGGACTCCCGTCAAATCAAATCTCACACTTGAACAGTTGGCGCCAAATCTGCAACTGCTGTTCAAGCAGTTCAACACCTGAAAGGGCTTTTCAAAATGATAAAGGCCAATTGCATGATCGTGTCATGTGAGTTTAACTTGCTCAAGCCAGATATCGGCATTAATCCTGCCTTGAAGAAACATATCAAGGTAAATACATTTTTTCTGCTTATTAGATTCTGTGTGTTTATAATGTAGCCTGTAATTGAACTATCTATCACTGAGATTATTGGGTTGATGTGAGAGATTAATGTTATGTTATCAACAGGTCTGGGTGATAAAACTATCTTGATGTTTATCTGAAAAGAGTGAAATGTCCGCGATATTGATGATAAAACTCTGAGTATTTTTCTACACTTAGCTTATGTTCAACATCTAGAACAGGGCTGTTTATTACATTGATCATGATAGCAAGAGCACCACTGGTTGGTTGATCTAGACAAAATATAAAAGATTGACTTTTTATTTCCTGACGTCTGTAGCTGCGTGCTGTTTGATTGACAGGCAGCTAATGTTTGAGCACTATTGCAGATTTGTACCAAATGATCAAATACACTTTATAATTCCACCAATGCCCGTTCTGATGAGACATTAATGTAAACGCAGTTGTTTGTGTATAAAGTGAATTTAAACAGTGGGACAAAAATAGTATGTGCATAAAAATGGACTTGAAGTGTACATGTAACCGAATCGAGCACTGTCTAGTAAGCTATGTCTTATAAAGGCTATTAATCAAACAACATTAACAAGGAAACGAGAAAACCACTCACTACTTTTGGCCGAATAACTTGAGTAGCTTTAAAAGTATTAATGTAATAGAATAAAACAGTGACTTTTTAATAATATTGTTAGTTTTATTAATAATACTGAACCCCTGGTGTAGAGACTTGTGTGTTAATTGGTACAATAAATTACCAGGAAAGTAGAGATGTTAAAATAATTTATAATTATGATTAGCTTTTATAAAGATCAACATTTGCAGAGCAATACTTCAGCAGAATATTCCAGCAGTCACAAACTTCAGATAATGGTGCATCATGCATTAGAATGAGAACACAACTATTTCTGGGCTTAAAAGATACAAGAACTAAATCAATGTGGAACATTGTATCTCAAAAGGAGGACAATGTGCCCCCCCATGTGCTACTTAAAGAAATAGTGCACTAAAAAAATGCTAATTCTCTCATCATTTACTGACCCTCATGCCATCTGTCTCTCATGCCATCAAATGAAGATTTTTAGAAGAATATTTCAGCTCTGTGAATGGATGCCGACATTTTGACGCTCCACAAAGCACATAAATGCAGCATAAAAGTAATCCATAAGACGCCAGTGGTTAAATCCATGTCTTCAGAAGTGATATGACAGGCGTGGGTGAGAAAAAGGTCAATATTTAAGTCCATTTTTATTAGAAATTCTTCTCCCTGCCCAGTAGGGGGCGATATGCATGAAGAATGTGAATCACCAAAAACAAAAGAAGAAGAAAGTGAAAGTTAAAGTGGAGATTGACTAAGCGGGGAGGAGAATTAATAGTCAAAATCTCTTTCTCACCACATCTCTCATATCACTTCTGAAGTCACGGATTAAACCACTTTTATGCTGATTTATGTGATTTATGTGATTTATGTGATTTTTAGAGCTTATAAATTTTGGCACCTATTCACTTTTATTGTGTGGACCAAAAGTGCTGAAATATTCTTCTAAAAATCATAATTTGTGTTCTGCTGAAGAAAGAAAGTCATACACATCCGGGATGGCATGAGGGTGAGTAAATGATGAGAGAATTTTTATTTTTGTGTGAATTATTCCTTTGAAGCCCGATGTGGCCCCTGTACCAAACAATTGCTCTACCCCCTCTATATTGCGGGACATAATGCACCAAGTGACCCTGCATTTTTAGTGGGTTTTCATAATTCATTTTTATTTTCTTAAATGTTTTTGCATTCCTTGTATTGTTTTGAACATGTTTTATGTGCAACAGTAACTCTCTCTGTCGGCATTAAGGGAAATTTAGACCCGACACACAAACTGATTTTAATGTAATTGTTTCATACATTATGATATTGAAAATAACTTTTATATCTTTTCTTTTCTGTAATCATGTCGCCATGATTACATTTATTTTTTAAAATCAGATTCATGTAGTGTTTACATTCTCATAGATATGTGATGTATTTTAAAAGCTGTCAATCACAAACACCTATAAAATACCTATATTTTATATTCTTTCTGGTAGATTTTAGGACAGCTACTTTTACTCATACTACATTTTTTAAGATGTAACAATACTTTTACTTGAGTATTATTATTCAGTACTCTTTCCACCCTTGACACAAATCTTTATGCGATGATGCAACTCCATATCTGCTATTATTATTATTATTATTAGTAGTAGTAGTAGTAGTAGTAGTATTTTTGCATAATCTCATATTCTATGCATATTTGTGGCGGTATTTAGTTTTTTGTGAAAGTCTCTAATTTGTCTCTAATATATATTAATTATATTTAAATATGTTAATGAGCTTCTGCTCTATGTCCACAGATCCGCGTGCAGATGATGGACGCAGAAGAGCACTTAAAGAGACAGTATGCGCAGCTGGAATGCAGCATACGTGGCGTCTTAAAAGAAGACTACCTGGAAAAATACATCAGTGATCGACATTGGGACAGCCTGCACCAACAACCAGTTAGTCTATTACATTTACACACTTGGTAAATGTGTATTTACTAGGGCTGTCAATAGATTAAAATCGCAATTTATTTAATGATGGTTTTGAAGATAACATTCACATTATTTGGCCGTCTTCAGTGATGTGATATTTCACACTAGCTTTGGCGTTCATTACATTTCGTCATAGTGTTTATATATTCGTGGTTACTCTCACTTATTAATAATAATACTGTATTAATCTTATTTTGTGTGTCTGTGATTGTGTGTTAGGTTTGGGATGGATTTGAGAGTGTTGGGCAGAAGTCTTCAATGATCGCCGAGTGGCTTGGCATCGGATCCTCTGTTTTTCTGACGGGGTTTCAACAAACAGCAGACGGCGGGGCGGGTGAGAGTCTAACCACAATGACAACAACCTTTGCATCTTTTTATTCCTCAGTATGAAGTAAAATATCTGATTAAGAGTTAAAAATATTCAGCTGATATTTCCCTTGATTTCTCTTTGTTTCGTCTCTTGTTTCATCTCAAACATGCTTCACTGACACTTTTGTCTACTTGATTAATAAGTACACTAATGTGGCAGGGTGGAGGGGGCGGGTTGTGATTCTGCACACCAGCCCCCTAATCTGACTAATCAAGCCTCAGAGAGGAATAAAGGCCGACTGGAGACGGCAGTGGGACAGAGAGAGAGCTACGGGCAGCTGTCCGACACCTTTGTGTGTTTGTCTTTTTGTTTAAGTTCCTTATTAAAATATTATTTATATTGTTAAGCCGGTTCTCCAATACGCCATAGCTTGGTCCTCGGCTACTCCTCCAACGGACGACAGCCGTGCCTCCACGGACAGATCCGAGGCAGTCTTCCGGCCCCTGGTGGACGGAACGCCCCACCGTGTTCTCAGGAAACAGAAGGGGACTCCCCCGCCCTGGCAGAACCAGGAGCCCCTCACCACTCACGGTCGGCGGTCTCATACCCCGCCGCGTTTCAGCGGCTGGTAGGGGTCTCCTCCACCCTCGGCAGCGGCCCTGAACGCTCCAGGCGGTTGGTTAGGAGCCCCTTCGTGGTCGGTGGCCGTTCGTCCGCTTTCAGGCAAGCCGGGCTCCTCCGTCCTCCAGCGGATGTCCGTGGCTGCTCTGTTGCAGTGGATGGTAGTGGCGAGGACTCTACTAAGGTGCATCCCTCCTCCTTCCCCGATTTCGCCACCAGTTTAAAGGGATTACGGGAAAGGAGGAGGCCAGAACCGGCTTGATTGAATATGTTAATGAAGAACTAAACTAAAAGACAAACACACAAAGGTGTCGGACAGCTGCCCGTAAATCTCTCTCTCTCTCTCTCTCTCTCTCTCTCTCGCTCTGCAGTCTCCAGTCAGCCTTTATCCCTCTCTGAGGCTTAATTAGCCTGATTAGGGGACGGGTGTGCGAAATCACGACCCGGTCCCGCCCGTTGAAGTTGAAGAAACACCCATATATAAGTATTAAAATAGACAGTAAATAGCATGAAAAAATAAAGTGAAATGGAGGGGAAAATCAAAGATAAAGACAAAATCTCTCTCTATCTCTGTATCTCAGCGGCTGCAGATGATGAAGAGGCAGCACAAGAACAGGAAGAGCTGTTACATATTGATGAAGAGGCCGATCTGATCCAGGCCGAGCGGATCTTGGTGGACGCTGAGCACTGGGATGGAAACATTCAAAAACAGCAGAAGAATCAAGAGAGAGACATTACAGCACTGGCTGATGTGATGCTGTCTATGAACATCGATGACTCTGAGACACAACAACCCCAGGGTCAAACCGAGGGTCAAACACAGGGTCAGACTGATGAACAGGGCTGGCAGGTAACAACATTAATGATATTAGTAATATTGTGACTATGTGCTCATGTGTGTTATGTGAGTTCACATCTGGCTTGTGCCATTGTCAGTATTCAGAATGAACATCAAGCATTATCAGTCCTCTTTCTTGACTCTTATACGATCAGACTGCTAGAAGACATTATTATACAGAATTGGAGTAAAAATTGAAATGTTTCTGTTTCCGAAATTAAAACATATATACAGTAGATAAAAAATATATATATTACTGGATCTTAGACGCAAGCCAAACAATATACTATACTATGCTGTGCTAATACTATAATATACTATACATTTTAAAAGATATACTGTACTGTACTATACTATACTACACAATACTATACTATATACTGTATTTTATTGGAACTTGGATGCAGACCAATACTATACTATACTGTACTATACTATCCTATACATTTTATTGGAACTGATGCAAACCACAATATATACTATACTACTGTATACCATGTTATACTATTCTATACAATACTATACTGTGCTATACTATACTATATTATTCTATACTGTTCTATACTATACTATATTATATTATTCTATACAATACTATACTGTGCTATACTATACATTTGATTGGAACTTTGATGCAAAACAAAATATATAATATACTGTACTATACTATACTTTACTATACTATACTATATTATTCTATAATATACATTTGATTAGAAATTAGAAATTGCAAAACAAAATATATACTATACATCTTATTAGACCTGATGCAAACCACAATATATACTATACTATTGTATACTATGATATACTTTTCTATATAATACTATAGTGTGCTATACTATACTACATTATATTATTCTATACAATACTATACTGTGCTATACAATACATTTGATTGGAAATTGGATGCAATACTATACTATGCTATACATTTTATTGGAACTGATGCTAAACAAAATATATATTATATTATATTATCCTACATTATACTATACTATACTACTGTATACTATAAGATACTAAACATTTTATTGGAGCTTTGTTTACTATGCTTATACTATACGATACTATAATATAAATTTTTGATATGTTGTATTTTATTGGCACTTGGATGCAAACCTATACTATGTTGTACTATACTATACTATATTATTCTATACTATTCATTTTATTAGAAATTGGATGCAAAACAAAAGTTATACTACAAATTTTATTGGAACTGATGCAAAACAAAAGATATATTATACTGTACTATACGATACCATGCTGTGCTATACTATACTTTACTATACTATATACTGTATTATACTGGAACTTGGATGCAAACCAAACAATATACTATACTGTGCTGTACTATACTATATTGTACTATTATATACTATACTGTACTATACTATATTATACTATTATATACTATACTATACAATACTATACTATTATATACTATACAGTACTACACTATATTATACTATACTATATTATACTATACAATACTACACTATATTATACTATACTATATTATACTATACAGTAATATACTATTATATACTATACAGTACTACACTATATTATACTATACTATATTATACTATACAATACTATACTATTATATACTATACAGTACTACACTATATTATACTATACTATATTATATTATACAATACTATACTATTATATACTATACAGTACTATACTATATTATACTATTATATACTATACTATACAGTACTACACTATATTATACTATACTATATTATACTATACAATACTACACTATATTATACTATACTATATTATACTATACAGTACTATACTATTATATACTATACAGTACTACACTATATTATACTATACTATATTATACTATACAATACTATACTATTATATACTATACAGTACTATACTATATTATACTATTATATACTATACTATACAATACTATACTATATTATACAATTATATACTATACAATACTATACTATATTATACTATTATATACTATACTGTACTATACAATACTATATTATACTATTATATACTCTACTATACTATACTATTATATACTATACAGTACTATACTATATTATACTATTATATACTATACTGTACTATACAATACTATATTATACTATTATATACTATACAGTACTATACTATATTATACTATTATATACTATACTATACTATACTGTACTATATTATACCTTTATATACTATACAATACTATACTATATTATACTATTATATACAATACTATACTATATTATACTATTATATACTATACTATACTATACAATACTATATTATACTATTACATACTATACCATACAATACTATACAGTACTATACTATATTATACTATTATATACTATACAGTACTATACTATATTATACTATACTATACAATTATATACTATACAATACTATACTATATTATACTATACTATATTTTTCTATTATATACTATACAATACTATACTATATTATACTATACTATATTATACCTTTATATACTATACAATAATATACTATTATATACTATACAATACTATACTATATTATACTATTATATACTATACTATACAATACTATACTATATTATACTATTATATACTATACAATACAATACTATATTATACAATACTATACAATACTATACTATATTATACAATTATATACTATACCATACAATACTATACAGTACTATACTATATTATACTATTATATACTATACTATACTATACAATACAATACTATACTATATTATACTATTATATACTATACTATACAATACTATACTATATTATACTATTATATACAATACTATACTATATTATACTATTATATACTATACTGTACTATACAATACTATATTATACTATTATATACTATACTATACTATACAATACAATATTATACTATTATATACAATACTATACTATATTATACTATTATATACTATACCATACAATACTATACAGTACTATACTATATTATACTATACTATACAATTATATACTATACAATACTATACTATATTATACTATTATATACTATACTATACAATACTATACTATATTATACTATACAATACAATACTATATTATACAATACTATACTATTATATACTATACTATACAATACTATACTATATTATACAATTATATACTATACAATACTATACTATATTATACTATTATATACTATACTGTACTATACAATACTATATTATACTATTATATACTATACCATACAATACTATACAGTACTATACTATATTATACTATTATATACTATACTATACAATACTATACTATATTATACTATTATATACAATACTATACTATATTATACTATTATATACTATACTGTACTATACAATACTATATTATACTATTAAGTCAAGTCAAGTCAAGTCAATTTTATTTGTATAGCGCCTTTCACAACACACATCGTTTCAAAGCAGCTTTACACAAGTTCAGCATTAACAGACGATAAAAATGTAATGTCTATAAAGTCGATAAATTATCATCCTTGTGCAGGGCTCCAAACCGCGACTAAAAATGGTCGCATTTATGACCAAATAAATTTATTTGCAAGTGTAATTTCTGTCAAGGTCACCATTGGCGACAGTAAAAATTTACTCCCTTTGATTTTAAAATTTGCATTACATTTCCCGAGATACATTACAAAAGTTTATATCAAAAGAAATAGCGGGGAAAACGGAGTTCATTGCAGGAACTAACCATTTCAAAAAAGAGACTGTGAGAAAACACGGTGACAGTAACGAGCATAAAAAATGCACGTGATCACATAATTGCGAAGAATGCTCCACAGACTACACTGTTAGCACGTGCAGTTTTTCTTGCATGTGAGCTGCGGGACGAAAAGGAATGGAAGGAGTTAAAAATGAAAATATTTGGCGCCTGTTTTTCCCCCTATAGGAGCCAATGGCTCCTTAATTGATTTTTTGTTTATTATATACTATACCATACAATACTATACAGTACTATACTATATTATACTATTATATATTATACTATACTATACTATACAATACAATACTATACTATTATATACTATACAGTACTATACTATATTATACTATTATATACTATACTATACAATACTATACTATATTATACTATTATATACAATACCATACAATACTATACAGTACTATACTATATTATACTATACAATTATATACTATACAATACTATACTATATTATACTATACTATATTTTTCTATTATATACTATACAATACTATGCTATATTATACTATTATATACAATACCATACAATACTATACAGTACTATACTATATTATACTATACTATACAATTATATACTATACAATACTATGCTATATTATACTATTATATACAATACCATACAATACTATACAGTACTATACTATATTATACTATACTATACAATTATATACTATACAATACTATACTATATTATACTATACTATATTTTTCTATTATATACTATACAATACTATACTATATTATACTATACTATATTATACCTTTATATACTATACAATAATATACTATTATATACTATACAATACTATACTATATTATACTATTATATACTATACTGTGCTGTACTATACTATATTATTCTATTATATACTATACTATACAATACTATACAATATTATATTATTATATACTATACAATACAATACTATATTATACAATACTATACTATATTATACTATTATGTACTATACTATATAATACTATACTATATTATACTATTCTATACAATACTATACTATATCTTTCTTTTATATACAATACTATACTGTGCTATACTATACATTTGATTGGAACTGATGCAAACCAAAATATATACTATACAACTGTATACTATGCTATACTATAAGATACTATACATTTATTGGAACTTTGATGCAAAACAAAAGATATAATATACTGTACTATACTATACTTTACTATAATACTGTATTATACAAACCAAACAAACCAAATAAAGAAATATATAAATAACTATTTATTTACTAAATGAAAGTTAGAAGATGTTATGCATCAACTACCCAAAAACATAATTGTAAGTTGCCTTAACCATGCAAATTGTTTCATTTGAGTGTATTGAGATTGCTATTACTTTAACAGTTTTTATTTATAGATACTTATGGTTTCATTAAAGGCGTTATGCTGTTAGCGTGTGTTACTGTGGTCATTTAATTTTTTAATGCTGCTCCTCTGTTGTGTATTGTCAGATGCAAGGCCACCAGAAGAAAAGAATGAAGCAAATGGTTCGTAAAGAGTTGAGGAACACGTCAGTCATGAGTTATGAAGAGGAGAGGCGTGTCAGTAATGTGTGGAATATGAATCTGAAGGACAGATGGAGACTGTATCGGTAATATTCTCCCCAAAACACACACACAACCTCCGTTACACTATAGAGAGCGCACACACTTTCCACAAGATGGCAGCATTGAACTACACATTTATACAAGCAGCAACAGTGAATCACACAACCTGTATTTTCTGTCAAATTATGTCAACCTGACATGTTTAATATATGATTAAAGGTGATCTCTGATGTAACACAGTATGTGACCACTAGATCTGATTAGAGCTGTCATGATTTATAAAGAATCACCAGATTGTGATTATTTGATCTTATCTTGATTATTTGACATGGCCAGATTATTAGGTTAATAATCCCCCCCCCCCCCCCCCCCCACACCCCCCCCTTGGTGAGACACAGCAATTTTGTTTTGTTTAATGTCTATATATACTTTCTTGGCCATAAATATACTGTATGTTTTAAATGTGTATATTTAAATACACATAAGTAATTTATTTATTTGTTATTTTAATGTCCTCTGTATAGAGACTTTAGGACTGAGTTCTATAAGTTTTGACCTTTTTTTTAGCACTCTGCAACTTCTTTAATGAAAATGTCAAAAGTAAACAAATACAAATGTGTGTAAACGATGTTTATTTGTTGTATTTTTTAAATGTTCTTTACATATTAACTAGCAGCACCTGCATTTGTCAGCACTCTTGAACAGAAATCTAATTTCATGGCAATATCTCATATTTCATAGAAATTATTTGTATTATATATTTTTGTTGTTGCTGCCCAATTCACATTTAGTGTCACCCAATAGGTGTGATACATGTACCGAGTCCCAGAAAACTCACAAAATCGTTCTTGATGTTAATTTACAAAATAATGAAAATCAGTCAAATAATAATAAATACATATTACCTTAAAATGTACTGAACTGTACTAATTTTTAGCCCAAAATACGGTAAAATGCCTGTATGGTATAACAAACTAAAGTGAATGACTCGGAGGATATGACTCCGTTCAATGTGTATAAATCACTTCTTAACGTGTATGCGTATCAAGCATGTAATTGAAATATTTGTATGACAGCCAAACATTCGTAATTGTATGAACTTTCACATTTTCTCTTCTTCAGTCTCTGGGTGTTGCGGTATCGCACTGATCTCCGTGCAAAAACTCTCCAAGATGAACAGGTCTTCCAGGATGCAGCTGAGCGACTCAATGAAATCCGGCGTCATGAGGACCTTTGTGTGCTACGGGAAGCTCGGGTTGTTGGTATGACGACCACAGGAGCGGCGAAATACAGGCAAGCTCTGCAGGAGCTGCGACCCAGACTGGTGATTGTGGAGGAGGCAGCGGAGGTGCTGGAGGCCCACACCATCACCACACTCAGTCGAGCCTGTCAACACCTCATCCTGATCGGAGATCACCAACAGGTACACAGTAAAGAAGACTGGGGCTGTTGAGGCCCAATAAAAGAAGATTTGAAATATAATGCATGTTTCTCTTTTGATGATTGATAGCCATTTATCACGTTCATTCGGAGCTTGACAGTCCTTCCTTTACTTTCATTATATACTGTAGAAAAGGGTGACCAGTGAAGCATTTTTGCCTTAATTTAGCAGCATTAATAACGTTATTCTTTTGTTATAAAGGAAAAATTCCTCACCACTTCTTTGATGGGGTTTCAAATGCAGCTGCTGAGGGAGTGACTGTAAATTTGTCATCTTTCTCTGTTCTGACTTTCGTTATCCATTTCTCTCTATATTTTTCCCTGTTTTGGAAGGTTGTGGGAACACGATAGCAAACGGGAATGCAAAAATGTCCCGTGTTCTCAGTTACCGCTAGATCAGTTAAACCCGCTATAGTTTACATTTGCGTTCCCAACCTGAAAATGTGAACGGGATCCATTTTTCTCCTTATACCTCCGAGTGATCAGTGAACATAAACGCATTGATTCACAGTGTATTTGTGATTCATGGTATATTTTTGTTTACGCATTTAAACCTGCACAGCTGAGGCCTAGCGCAACCGTGTACGACCTGGCCAGGAATTTCAATCTGGAGGTTTCCATGTTCGAGAGGCTCGTCAGAGTGAACTTCCCATTTGTACGACTCAACTACCAGGTTAGTTCATGCACCATCACAGCAGCCATTGAACTATAAAATTACTCCATCTTGCTTATTAAAAAGGTAATCTTGCTGTTATTTTTGGTGTATACTTCTAGCATCGCATGAGGCCAAGCATTGCTCGACTCTTGACGCCTCATATCTACGCAGAGCTTGAAAACCACCCTTCTGTGCAGGAGTATGACAATGTTAAGGTAATTCATTGTTTAAAAAGCCTTTAGGGGATATTTCACCCCAAAAATCTTTATTTGGTCATCATTTACTCTCCCTCATGTCATTCAAAACCTGTATGACTTTATTTCTTCGGCGGAACACTAAAGGACGTATTGAAAAATGAAAGCCTGTCAACAATCATTTAAATTGTATATTTTTGTTTGGAATAAATTTAATTTCTATTTTTTGGGTGAACTGTCCCTTTAATTAATGGTGCCACTTACTTTAATATAACATCAGACGTGGCTGCAAATAATCACGGTTTGCTTTCATCTAAAATCTGTGCCACGTTTGTTCTACAGGGGCTTTTATCAAATCTCTTTTTCGTGGATCATCCTCATCTTGAAGAGGAGATTAAGGATGGGCGAAGCCATCAAAACCTTCACGAGGCTAATTTTGTGGTTGCGCTTTGCCGCTACCTGCTGTGTCAAGACTACAAGCCTTCTCAGATCACCATTCTAACGACTTACACCGGACAGCTTCACTGTCTGCGAAAGCTCATGCCCGCTGCTCAGTTTTCTGGCGTCAAAGTTCATGTAGTTGACAAATATCAAGGCGAAGAGAACGACATTGTCATATTGTCTCTAGTGCGCAGCAACCTCGAGGGTAGGGTCGGTTTCCTGAACATCTCAAACCGTGTTTGCGTAGCCCTCTCTCGTGCTAAAATGGGTCTCTATTGCATTGGAAATATGGAGATGCTCAGCAAAGTAACGCTTTGGAACAACATCCTTCAATGTCTAAGAGAAAATGATCAAGTGGGTCGTGCATTAATATTGAGCTGTCAAAACCATCCTGAGAAGCAAGCCCACGTTACAAATGCTGTCGATTTCAAGTGCGCCCCTGAGGGCGGTTGCGATCAGCCCTGTGAATTTCGACTGGAATGTGGCCACGTGTGTACCCGTATGTGCCACCCTTACGATGCTGACCACAAGCAGTACAAGTGCAACAAGGCCTGCATCAAGGTGCTGTGTGAACTCGGGCACAAATGTCCACGCCGCTGCTACCAGAACTGTTATCCGTGCCAGGTACGCATAGAAAAGATAATACCGTCGTGTCAGCACAAGCAGAATGTACCATGCCACCAAGACCCAGCTGACTTTGTGTGCCAGGAGCATTGCCAAAAGACCCTCTCATGCGGACACCCCTGCAAGGCAACTTGCGGAGAACCTTGCACTGCTTGGTGCATGGAGAAAGTTTCCATGGAGCTGAAATGTGGTCACATGCAAGAAGAACCATGTCACGTTTCCAGGAATTCCAAGAAGGAGCCACATTGCAGGACGATATGTGGCACTATGCTGAAATGTGGCCATCCCTGCCCCGGGACTTGTCACGGATGCTATCAGGGTCGCCTCCACAAAGGATGCACCCATAAATGCAAGCAAACCCTTGTGTGTTCACATTTGTGTCGGGAGCCCTGTGTAAGAAATTGTCCACCATGTTCCCAACAGTGCGAGAACCGTTGTATCCACAGTGTCTGCAAGAAGACGTGTGGTCAGTCTTGCGCCCCATGTGCTGAACCCTGTGCATGGCAGTGTCCGCACCAACGCTGCACCAAGCTGTGTCATGAGCCATGCGACAGACCCCCTTGTTCTGTTCCCTGTTCCAAAACCTTACCTTGCGGACACCCCTGCATAGGTCTATGTGGAGATCCATGTCCAGACAAGTGTCGCGTTTGCCATCCAGATGAAGTAATGGAGATCTTCTTTGGCAGTGAAGATGAACCGGATGCTCGCTTCATCCAGTTAGAGGACTGTAAGCACCTGTTTGAGTCCACAGGAATGGACACTTACATGGGTCTGGATGAAGATCAAGGGGCGGAATTGGATCAAAGGGCGATCCGGCTTAAGGATTGTCCCAGGTGTCGCACTCCGATCCGTAGAAACCTGCGGTATGGTGCTCATATCAACCGCAGCCTAGCAGCGATTGAGATGGTAAAGGAGAAGATCAATGGCGAGCCTACTGTTAACAGGCATCAACAAGAAGCCCTTTGTTTGCAACTGGATGGGAAGACTAACTTGAGGAAGTATCTTCCCAAAAGGTTTGCCCCACTCAAAGAGACGCTCGACACAAGTAACCTTTCTTTCCAACAACTTTGGCATCTTGAGAACATGATGACCTTCCTTGAGAGTTTTGGGAAGCTGAAAAAAATGGAGCAAGAACACATGACAGATTTGGCTGATATTGTGGTGTTTTCTCACAAGGTTGAAGAAGGCTTGAAATTCCTGTTAGATCCGACTCAGAGGTTTTCAGAGCAGCAGGTAGCAGATCTTGAACGCGAATTGAAGAGACTCTTCTACCTGGCTGAGCTCAATGCTCGCTGTAAAATGGCTTTGTTGAAACTTCCAGGATTTGTGCTTGATGCAGAGGTCCGACAATTACGAGAGGTCCTGCAGGACACTTTGCCCTTCACTGAAGGATTAGAAGTTACAGTGAAGCGGATGTTTACGAAGCTGGACACCAAACTTCCACGCAGTGGTCTGGGCGTCACAGATGAGGAGAGGGTAATGATACTCAAAGCCATCGGTTTGAACAAAGGTCACTGGTACAAATGTCCCAATGGGCACGTGTATGCAATAGGTGAATGTGGAGGTGCTATGCAGCAAAGCAAATGTCCTGAGTGCAACGCTAGCATTGGAGGAGCTAATCACTCTCTTGTGCATGGAAATGCCGTGGCAACTGAGATGGATGGAGCACAACATCCTGCTTGGTCTGATGCTGCCAATTTGGCAAACTTTGACCTTGATAACTTGTGAATGCTTTTAAAAGTATGGGGGTGTAAGGGGGTGTGGAGGAATACAATAAAAATTTAGGGGGACCTGTTGGGCAAGCTGTGCTTCCTGTGTACTCTTAAAGCAATCCCTACTGGTGTGTATTGGATGTCTGTAATTTGATTCAATCACATCATATAATTTTATTAATTTTTTTAACAGTGCAATAACTAGCCACCATTAACTATCTTGCTTGCCAATGGCTATTTCACATTTGCCGCCCTCCCCAAATCACAAAAAGTTGCATCCTAGTGTACTGGTCTTTTTTGTCTTGTATAAGGTCAACTAGCTATTGCATTTATCACTTAAATGGCACTTAAGATATTTGCTAAATAAAGTTATATGTTTAATGAGCTTCTGTGTCCATAATATTTTCATTATGTAGGAGCTGTTTTCTTTAAACAATAATGTACTCAACGTCATGCTAAATTCTGGTAAAGATGCACTCAGTAATAACTGTTTATATTTTACATTTACATTTACATTTATTCATTTGGCAGACACTTTTATCCAAAGCGACTTACAAAAGAGGAAAAAATGTCAGCGAATCATCTTAAGGAGACAGTGGTACGAAAACTGCCATACTACAAAGTTTCACTATCATCAGAATAGTATACAAAACCGATTTAAGTGCAACAAGAATTGTTCATTTTTGAAAAAAATTTATTTAGTGACTGGTTAAATACTCTTGGAAAAGATGTGTTTTTAGCTGTTTTTGAAGATAAAGAGTGAGTCAGCATCACGGATTGAGTTGGGAAGGGTCATTCCACCAACGTGATATGATAAAACTAAAAGTCTGGGAAAGTGTTTTGGTGCCTCTTTGTTTTGGTACGACAAGGTGACGTTCCTTAGCCGACCGCAGGCTTCTGGTGGGAACGTAGCTCTGCATAAATGTTTTTAGGTATGCTGGAGCAGACCCAGTGACTGTTCTGTATGCCAGCATCAGGGCCTTGAATTTAATACGTGCATCAACCGGCAGCCAGTGGAGAGAGACAAGGAGTGGTGTAACATGTGCTCTCTTTGGTTGATTAAAGACCAGACGTGCTGCTGCATTCTGGGTAATTTGCAGAGGTCTAATTGCATATGCAGGAAGGCCTGCAAAGAGAGCGTTACAGTAGTCCAGTCTAGAGATGACAAGTGACTGAACAAGCAGTTGTGTGGCATGTTCAGAGAGGAAAGGTCTTATCTTCCTGATAGTGTAGAGTGTAAATCTACATGATCTTGCAGTTTTTCAGATGTGGTCTGTGAAATTTAGCTTGTCATCAATGGTTACCCCTAGATTTCTGACCGTTTTTGAAGGCGACACTGTAGTTGGACCCAGCTGCACAGTGATGTTGTGTTCAACATCAGGGTTGGATTGAAAGACGAGGAGTTCGGTCTTGGTTGGGTTGAGTTGCAGGTGGTGTTCCTTCATCCATGCTGAGATGTCTGCCAGACAGGCAGCGATTCGAGCGGTCACTGTGGTGTCGTTGGGCTGGAAAGACGAGTAGAGTTGCGTGTCATCAGCGTAGCAGTGGTAAGAGAAACCATGTGACTGGATGATGGGTCCCAGGATATTTGGCTAATATCACACAAAAACAGAAGTTCTTAGTTACAGAAGCCATTGTAAAAATGCGCTATTAGCAGTCAGCCATGATTATTTTGCCATTGAAAATGTCATATTCAGCTGGTCAAATTATCTCAATATGGCAGCGCAAGTTACCGGTCCAACTCGACCCGCTCCATGCGGGATTCGAACACGCGTCTCCATCATGGGAGGCGGTTGCACTAACGAGGAGGCTTAAGGCTACAGCCTCTAGCGTCAGTTGCTAGTGTGCCTTTTGAGGTCAGGGGAGTGAGGTTTACATACTGCACAGCTACCTATGAGCTGACTCCCATTACACTCACCTCCCTAAACCTCACCTCCATCTGGGTCACGGCACCACTGTAACCAGTCCTGCTCAACCCGCTCCGAACGGGATTTGAACCGGCGTCTCTGGTATGGGTGCTAATGAGGAGGCTAAAGCCATTAATGTACTTCCAGCACCATATGTAGAATAAAGCAGCTTTTTCTCAAAGTCTGATGT
>JAVLUX010000017.1:44416141-44446141 GCA_032164185.1 Moxostoma hubbsi | reverse complement strand
AGTCCAATAGTTTAGAACCCAAATCTGCTGGGTTACTGACAAGCGGCATCTCCCATCAGACATTTTTGCGTTAATTAAAATGTGTTTATCATTTCCTGTGACGCTACAGATAAGAGTGTTGTGCAAAAAGCCCCAGAGACATGGGTTTTAGTTCCATGGAAACCAGGAAGTAATGCTGTCATTATGCACCATTTTGTGGTTTCCCACTAATGGGGCTTTTCCTCTGCATGGACTCAACTTGACTCAACTTGACTCGACTCGCTTTTTTGGGGTTTTCCACTGTGGATAGTACCTGGTACCTGATACTTTTTTTTAGTATCACCTCAATCGAGGTTCCAAGCAAGCCGAGCCGATACTATATGTGACGTCAAAATCCTGCAGATCACTGATTGGTCGGGGAGAATCGTCACTATCAGCGTCATTGGATTTCCGACACACGACATCAACCCGCTAGTTTTAAAGTTAGCAGCAGAGATCATTACAGCAAACAGTATAATTTGTTCACGCAACTTTAGAATTGTGAAAAAAGAAACGGCTGTGCGCAAAACCACGCCATGGTCAATTAACGAGGTGCAGACGGTCCACTCGTTAGCCATGAGCGAAACGAAAAAGTCTCTCAGGAAGCGTCTCAGCTGTTGGACGCACACGGCTGCCACCGGACCTACCAACAGTGTAGGGAAAAGTTAAACAAACTTAAAAGTGACTACAGAACCATCAAGGAAAAGTGGAAGTGGTTCGATCAAATGGACGCTATCTAAACTGGCGAGCAATGGGAGGGAGAGCGCCCTGGACTGGCGTTGATCCACGATGGAGGATGGTACGTTTTGTTACGTTAACTCTACTTCACTTTATTTAGTTGACCAGCTACTGGAAAGCTTCTAAAACAACCAGGCCAATTTAACTGTTACACTTGTGTAAAATCACCATCAACAACTGCTTTATGCAGCACAATGAGCTAGCAGCTAACAGCTAGCGGTCGTGTTATTGTTTTTGTTAGTTTGTGTCGTGTTTAAGATGATGTCACGGCAGTAGAGGCGGCGCAACTATGATGTTCAGCCTATAATCCCGCCCACGATGAGGCGACACTAAACTGCAGTAGAAATGCAAGCTCAGAAAAGTAAATCGAGTAGAGTTGTGGCAGGACATTTCACCTAGAAACTGGAGCTCGTCTGTGTCCATTTGTTGGACAACACTTCCAGCTTCGGCCACTGGAGGCAGTGGTTCACAATTTGGTGAGCGCAGAGCGATTTCAGCAGCAAAACATTGAACGCACTGTCGATGAATTCACAGTGAGATAAGTCTGAGGTTTTGGAATTGACAAAAGGGATTATTGGGTTACTGGGGGGGGGGGGGTTATTGGCCAAATATCGCCTGATTAATCTGCTTGACTGATATATTAAACTAACACTATTGCTAATATGTGTAACGCACTATTAAGATAAATATTGCACTAGGTGACGTTTTGGAATTGTGTAGCCCTATAGAGCACATCAGTCTTGTTCTGGAAATAAAAATTGAATTTGTTTGCATAAACAGATGTATTTTTACAGATAACGTACAATCCTTTAAAGGCAGACCTACCGTGGGCTCCGACGCTGTTAATCGATGATATACGTTATTTAAACTTAATTGTTTAAAAATCCCATGTAATAGCAGAATTCCTGACGAACAACTACATTTCCTGGGGTCCAGCAATGAGTGATCCACCAATCTGAGAATTTCGTCTTCAAATAAGTCCTGGATGAGGACGCCCACTTCCATGACACACATTGAATGGTGCAAGAGAGTCGGTCTTCCTTCACCCTCAAACTACTTAATCGTAATTGTGAATATATCACAATACATTGCAATGAACGTAAAACCAGCCATGGGCCGTGCATTTTAATTGTAGGCCTTCAGTGTGATTCATGACTTTAGAGATGTCTCCTAGCAACCCAACAGATAAACAATGCTGCAGCGCTATGTCTCCTAGCAACCAACTGATAAACAATGCTGCAGCGCTATGTCTCCTAGCAACCCAAATGATAAACAATGCTGCAGCACTATATCTCTTAGCAACCCAACTGATAAACAATGCTGCAGCGCTATGTCTCCTAGCAACCCAACTGATAAACAATGCTGCAGCGCTATGTCTCCTAGCAACCTAACTGATAAACAATGCTGCAGCGCTATGTCTCCTAGCAACCCAAATGATAAACAATGCTGCAGCACTATATCTCTTAGCAACCCAACTGATAAACAATGCTGCAGCGCTATGTCTCCTAGCAACCCAACTGATAAACAATGCTGCAGTGCTATGTCTCCTAGCAACCTAACTGATAAACAATGCTGCAGCGCTATGTCTCCTAGCAACCCAAATGATAAACAATGCTGCAGCACTATATCTCTTAGCAACCAAACTGATAAACAATGCTGCAGCGCTGTCTCCTAGCAACCCAAATGATAAACAATGCTGCAGCACTATATCTCTTAGCAACCAAACTGATAAACAACACTAGCGCTAGCATTAGTGCTACAGGTGTACGATTATCAAAAGAGTTATAATGTTTTATACAGCTGTTTCTGCATGTTTTGTTAAACATGCTTTAATATCATGTAACGTGGAAACAAACTCATTTATCGATATGACTTAATAAAGTGAATGTTTATCACTTACTTTGTTTATCTCCCTGAGTGTCCACATGTTTGTGTGACATCATGCCCCTGCATCTCAGCGAAATCAGAGTTGAGAATTGTAATTCTGACTTCATGATGCATCCCAAGATTTTCCTAGTAGGAAGTTGTAAACTCCGACTTTTCGAGTTAAATGGAACGCAGCACTACTTTTCCAAACTTGATCCGACACTTAATATTCAGGCAGACGAATTTACACTTAGAATCTCCTGATGTTGCTCTAACAATGCAAAAAGCTGATGAGTCTGACTTTAGTTGCTCATTCATTTGCACTGTTGAGGGATTCTGTGGAAATTCTGAAGGCCTGAGGGGACATTGTGCATTCTGCATTGGGCATGTGATTTGTGTCACACTTTGCTTGTAAGCATCAAGGTAGAAATTATGACAGTTTTTCTCTATTTGTTTGTAGATTAACTAAGAGTGGAAAGTGATTAAAAATACATAGGCATAAAGGTGATTGAAAATGAATCAACTTTTGTGTGTTTGAGTAACTCAACTTGCTCTCTCTGCCTCAGTTGGTCCTGTCTGGTGTTTTCTGTGTTGGTTGCCAGTCTCTGCCTGTGTTTTTGGATTTGGTTCCCATCCAGCCTGCACCTTCACTCGCCATTGTCCCCACTGAGCATGGAGCTCAAAGCATTTGTTTTACATCGCCCCTGAATTTCATCCAGCGTTAGTATCGAGAAACAGAGCCTGAAGATGCAATATGAAAACATCAAGGAAACACAAACCACATATGAGGCTTGTGGCAACTTTAGGTAAGATTTATTCTGCATTAGATAGCCAATCATATGCATCTCCCCATACATAAATTACCCATAATGCTAATATTTAATAACCTAATTGCTGCAAAAGTAATCAGTTTCGACAAGACGACAATGCATAAATGATGAAGACACGGCCATCTTGGCAACTTCTACAGCATGCTAAAATGCAGTATTTTATGGGGGGTGGTTGCTAAGGCATTGCTAAATTGTTGCTAGTCTGTTCTGGGTGATTACTTACTGGCCTAAATGCCTAAAATCAGCCCAAAGATTTTGGGGCCACCCCCAAGTCTATTATATTCTGGACTTCAGTGCAAATCTACGGGATTTGTTTAATCTGTTTTATTGTCTACCAAATGAATATCATAAATCACTTAGGAAAGTAATAGCACCCCTCTCATCAACAAGCCAACCAATTTGGGGTGTGCAAACAGTCAGCAGAGATGCGCACTTCACCCCATGTGCACTAGTTGTGTTTTTTCGACATTTTGCTGCAGTCATCAAATGTAAATGGTAATTGGTCTGCACTTATATAGCACCTTTTTACACTTCGCGGTATTCAAAGTGCTTCACACACACATCCACACACCAATGGCGGTAGAGCTGCCATGCAAGGTGCTAGCCTGCCATTGGGAGCAACTTGGGGTTCAGTGTCTTGCCCAAGGACACTTCGGCACGTGGACTTCGTGTGGGCCGGAAATCGAACCACCAACCCTGCGATTAGTGGCCGACCCGCTCTACCACCTGAGCTACAGCTCAAATATGATTTAGGCCCAGATATGATTTAGTTTCCTGCTGATTTTACAGGCCATTTGAAATGTAAATTATTTTTGCTCATCACATTATCCCTTGACATTTAAATAAAATGTTGTGCCTTTTTGCCCAGGTAAGCATATTTACTTAGGTGTGATTCTAAAGTGATTTGAATAAATATATGAAACTCAATTTCACCTAATTGCGTCTTGCTGTACAGGCACCTGCTGTCGAGTTAGTGAGTGACATTAAGTCACTTTGCAACGCTGGGTTAAGATGTGCATCATAAAATTTGGAATCCATTCAGTATTTTCAACATGACACCATATGTGCTTTTCTTTTTAAATGGGCTTTCTAACTTTGTGAGAGAATTTCTTTCCATATAACTTTAGACAGTATCAGTTTACTTGAGTATGTAACACTCCATATTATAACGATATGATAGCTGTAATTATATAAACCTGAATCCATCCATCCGTCTGTCTGTATACCTGTCGGTCCATCCATTATAAATGGATATATTCATTAGATATATTCAGAATCGGATTCAGAATGAGCTTTATTGCCGAGTATGCTTCCACAAATACAGTGCAAGGGAATCATTTAATTGGCTAGGCTGTGTATTGCACATACTTATAGTTTTAAACGGTTCATGAGATGGATAGCCTGAGGGAAAAAAAAATGGTTCTTGTGCCTGACGGTTCTGGTGCTCAGAGATCTGAAGCGTCGGCCAGAAGGCAACAGTTCAATAAGGAAGTGGGCTGGGTGAATGGGGGTCCAGAGTGATTTTTCCAGCCCTTTTCCTGACTCTGGAAGTGTACAGTTCTTGAAGGGAGCACAGGGGGCAAGCAATAATCCTCTCAGCAGTCCGAACTGTCCTTTGAAGTCTTCTGATGTCCGATTTAGTATCTGAATCAAACCAGACAGTTCTAGAAGTGCAGAGGACTTGATGACTGCTGAGTGGAACTGTATCAGCAGCGCCTGTGGCAGGTTGAACTTCCTCAGCTGGCGAAGGACGTACAACCTCTGCTGGGCCTTTTTCACAATGGTGTCAATGTGGGTCTCCTACTTCAGGTCCTGTGAGATGGTAGTGCCCAGGAACATGAATGACTCCACTGCTGCCACAGTGCTGTTCAGAATGGGGAGGGGGGACAATGTTAGGGTGTTCCTCCTAAAGTCCACAGTCATCTCAACTGTTTTGAGCGTGTTCAGCTCCAGGTTGTTACAGCTACACCAGTGAGCCAGCCGTACAACCTCCCTTCTGTACACAGACTCATCGTCATCTCGGATGAGGCCGATGACAGTGGTGTCGTCTGAGAACTTCTGGAGCTTGAAAGAGGAGCCCTTGGCAGTGCAGTTGTTTGTATTCAGGGAGAAGAGTAGTGGGGAGAGCACACATCCCTGGGGGCGCCAGTCTCATTAGCCCTGCCTGTTCGTAGAAAGCTGGTGATCCACTGGCATATAGAGGTGGGAACGGAAAGCTGGGTTCATTTATTCCATAGGAATAAAGAGAGCTGCGATGATGGCATTGAAAGCCGACCTGAAGTCCACAAAAAAGATGGGGGGTGTTAGCATTTGTGTGAAGTGAAGGACAGAGCGGGAGTGGGGTGCGAGACTGGGCATTTCAAATCTGCAGTAAAATACATACAAGTTGTCCGCCAGTTGTTGGTTCCCTACAGTGATGGGGGATGGTGTCTTGTAGTTGGTAATGTCTTTAAGGCCTCTCCACACTGATGCAGGGTCGTTAGCTGGAAACTTATTTTTCAGCTTCTCAGAGTAGCTCCTTTTCACCACTTTAATTTCCTTATTGTGTTTTTGGCCTGATTATACTCCTGATTGTATCCCTGCTTCTGTAAGCATCCACTTTGGCATGACAAAGCTGTCTGAGATTTCCTATAAACCATGGTTTTGTCATTGTTGAACGTTAAAAAGAGTCCTAGCAGGAATACGCATATCCTCACAGAACCTGATATATGATTGGGCATGGTTGAGTGCACATCTGGGGAGAGAGAGAAAGCAGTAAGGACATTCACCTGAGATGAATTGTGACTAATTACCATGTAATCTAAGTGACTAATTATGTTCACAGTGAGAGTGAGGGGGAGATAAAACTATGGCCAGTTCACAGAGAGAGGAGAGAGACAGACAGACCAGAGACTTCGTGTCTGTCCCCTGAGAGAGAGAGAGCGTCTTGAGTTTTGAGTGAAGCTGTATAGTGATTGCATTAGATCACATGAGTCTGTTTTATTCACAAATAACCAGCAATCACTGTAAAGCTTCACTCAAAACACAAGATGGCTTTTCAGCTTCACACAACACTGGTTGGTAACATTGGTAATTCACAATAAACGTTTCGATATATTTCAGTTCTTTGATATTCACATGTAATGCATGTGCATTATATGTAAAAATGTACATTATGTATAGATATAATTATTTTTTTTTTTTTTAAATATACATAAAAAGTCATTATGATTTTGTTATAGCATGATACAACTGATATAATACCATTTAAAATACAGAATTTGTACAATAAATACAATTTTTAGATTTTCTGAAGAAAAAGTGAGCTGTGTTTAAATGCGCGAAACTCGCGGCAACCGCTAGGGCGTTGTGGGTTGTTGCCACAGTGCAGTATTCCTTATTACAAGACTTTTAAAAACCGTTCACGTTTTTGTAGAACTCCCAATTACAAGCTCTGATTTGACTGTCGTGATGTCACGTTAAAAGAACCAAACGGCAATAGTCTCAACAGTTAACGATAGCTTACATAATGTATGTTTCTATTTGAAATACTATTTGATATCTGGAGTGCTTTCTATGTTCTTAAACATTTTTTCCAGAGCATATTAGCTACTGTAATAGACCAACAATATTAGTGATGGATGCTCAAGCAAACGGCACTAATTATATGTACTGGCTATTACTGTTGGCACAGATTTGACATAGATGCACGCAACCATGCCTCAATTAACCCGCTGGCTTTGGAGTTGTGCATTAGAAGACATCCTTACACTATATAGCACGCGGAATGCCATTCTGTCTGAATAGAGAACCAAAAATCATGGCATGCCACTTTGACCAGCTTTAGAACGTGCCAAGTGTGTTCAATTGAGGTTTGGCAGTGAGCGGGTGGTTGCTTTTATATGCCTGTGTAGCCACGTGATTTGTGCTCTGCCAAAAGCATCGATCCACTCCAAATTAGAACAATTACTGCTGCCTCGCTTCGCTTTTCTCCCTGCCTTTTTATTAAAAATGGCTCTGTCGATAGCACTGTTTGTGTCAGGATTAATGTGAAGCCGACCTGACAGGATGTCATTATGTGATTATTTCATCTTGGACTAGCAGGAGCTAAAGAATAAAGAGGCTGAAACTGAAAGATTATCGTAAAAAAAAACAAAAAAAAAACAATAATAATATTGGTTTCACCTGATTTTTCACTCCAGCACCATTTGGCACCATGAAGGACCTCCTTGAATTTTGGGAAGCTGGTAAAGATGCTGAATGTACATTAGCTTATATCATTTTCATGCAAATTTGAGACATTCTTTCCCAGCTGATGGTTTGCAGAACACTAGGGGGATCATGTGACTTTGAGAAATGCCAATGCTAATGCCAAATAGCTTTCCTGAACACGCCCCCTGTCTACCATTGGTCAGAAGAAACAGATAGCCCGCCCCAAACTCACTGCTGCCATATTGGTTGTTTTTTTACATTACGTCACAACGGTCAAGTCGGAGCTATCGTAGAATTGTGATTTCAGAATTTAATTGTAATTATGAGTTCTACGACAATGTGAATGGTTTTTAAAGTCGGAATCTCCATATTTATGGTAATTCTGACATATGTTGCCGTGGTGATTACAAACGTGCTCTCTCAGCAGGGAATTCCACAACAAAAGATACAACACATGCAGACCTCTTGTTTTGTCATGGCATATTGCGTATGTCTTCCTGTATAGGAGTGTCATTCCCTCTGAAATCAGCTAAGCGAGGTGCCTTGTGCCCACGGGTGAGTGCCAGCCATGGCGAATAAATTTTGACAGCTGCGCGGCCACAGATAGTCACATTGTGTTATGACAGCAGAGGGGAGAGGGGTGAAAAAAAACAAGCATTAAACTATTTTTTTTGTCTCCTTTGCCTCTTGATTCTGACCCGAGACGTGTCACGGCCTTGTCAACCTGCCGTGGCGTCACGTCAACAACATCTGCTAACAATCTGCCCAAAATGACTCAGATGCCTGGCAAGGTTGCATCAAGCAACACCTGTTCATTTAACAGCCACAGGAGGAAATGCTCTGGCAGAGTTAAAAATACTGATTTCTACTAAAACAGAAACAATCGATATGTTATGCTAACAATGTCTGCTAGCGTGTACTACAATGACAAGATTGTCAGTCTGCAAGGCCAAAGTTAACCTATTGCATAGTCATTTGTGTGACTAATTTTAGGTCTATACTACATTGTTTACTGCGATGGACTGGCGACCTGTCCAGGGTGTACCCCTCCTTTCGCCCAATGTTAGCTGGGATAGGCTCCAGCACCCTCTGCGACCCTGTACACAGGATAAGCGGTTGACAATGGATGGATGGAGGGATGGATGGGACTACATTGTTTAGACCCATCCAGAATGGGTCACTAATGAAACATCTACCATAATATTGTGCAATTTTATTTGCCATTTACGGGTTTTATTGATCGATTGTAAAACCATTTGTGCATAAATTGTCCCGTTTAATTACATGCACATGGATTTTTGAAAGTTACACAATTTGTTTTGTTTATGTTTCATTAATAAGGCCCTGCAAGCTTTATTTAGTCAGAATGCAACTTTACTTTTGAATGGCCATCAATGGGAAAAAAAGCACTATTTGCTCGTGGAATGGTGTAGTTACGATATCGACCAGCCGGAGCGAACTGGACCATGGCTACATTCTGCTATGTAACACCCACTTTTCACAATACAATTAATTCACAGTGGACCCTTTTCACACATCCAGGTTTTGGAAATCTAAAGTAAATGTTTGCAGGGTAAACTTCGATAGCAGAGAATGGGAGTGAATGTGAGACCATGCTTCATCCAACAGCTACTTTTCAAATGAGGAAAAAAATAAAGAGCGGTGGATTACAACAGTCAGATGAGAGATGATGATACATTTTTTGCATATATATATATATAAATAAAAAGGTTTGTTAGACTTACACTGCTAAATAAGGTGGAAACGCATCATCACAGTCTGTGAAAAGGGTCCATAGATACGTAATATCATGTCCTATTTCTTCTTGTTGAATATTAGTCAGAATGTGCATTTCATGTTGACTTTATGTTAGTGATGCAACGTAAGATTATGAAATCAAAAAGTATGCTGCATATATAAATCAAACTCCTTTCATGTGTTTTAAATGCATTAAACATCAAAATATCAAGCCATACAGTACCTCATGACCAGTTTTGCATTTAAGAATGTATAACATCTCAAATATTAGCATATTAGCTGCTTAGCATGAAGCTCACCATAAGCTCATTGGACCTCCATCAGACTTCAAACGCTAAACCTCAATGAAGTTAATATACATGACTTTTTCTTTTAATAGCTATACTTGCCTTGAGTGCCTGTGGTGCTGTTCAGTGAAAGGGTGCATACACGTTAAAGCTAGCAATTTTACCATTAGCATGATTATAGATTTGCAAGGCAAGCTTGTGTAAAGTTAGCATAATGGTTATATCGCTTTTCGACTCTGGAATGTTTTTGTGGTTAGCTGACCTACTGCTGCTGGGGGTTAATTGCAATGTGCTTATGCAGTTGTGGCCCGTGTCATGACTGTAGACCAGATGTCAAGTGCTTTGTGTACAGCATTACGTGCCGCAATTCAGTTTAAACTAATCTCCCACTCAAAAGGCTAAAACTCTAAAGATAGGGCTCCATGAAGCACTTTCCATTTTAATTGCCTCTAAATGCATTTATTTATTTATATTAGTTATTTACTAGTTTTGCAAAAGGATTAGACGGTAAGTTTAAAAGTGTTACAGGAATATGTTGCATAAATGTCCGTCTATCCGTCTAGCTAGCTAGTTGGTATACTTGAACAAAACCACAAAAGGTCAAAATGACCTTTTTCAATAATTTATTCAACAAAAAATATGAATAGATGTGATATTCTTTGGTGGAAAAAGTAAGTACACCCCTAAATTTATCACACCTTCATATCCATAAAATTACAATCAGGTGTTCAAGATTGGGTGCCAATGATTAGATCCTCCTTAGGGAGTGCCCGTCTTAATTAAACCTCTCATATCTAATGTCTAGTGTCTGGTGTTCTCTTTGCTATTGAGGTGTGTGGTGCCATCATGCCAAGATCTAAAGAGTTATGTGAGGCCTTCAGAAAAAAGATTGTGAATGCCTGGCAAGGGATTTAAAAAGGATCTCCAAATTATGTGAAATAAATCATTCCACTGTAAGGAAAATCATTTACGAGTGGCTTAGATATCAAATGACTGCCAATTTTTCCAGGACAGGTCTCCAAGAACCCCAAAATGTCATCACAGAATCTGCAGATAACTTTTGCAATGGTTGGTGTCAAATCAGAAAGAGATTGCACAAATTTGACGTGCATGAGAGGCGTGCCCGTAAAAATCCTTTACTGTCTAAAACATCAGAGCAAGACTACAGTTTGCCAATGAACATCATTTTGGAATGATGCGCTCTGGCCAGACAAACCAAAGATAAAGTGGTTTGGCCACAGTAACAGTACACATGGCGCAGACCAAGACAGGGTTTCAGGAGAAGAACCTCATACCGACTGGGAAGCACAGTGGAGGAAATGTTATGCTTTGGGGTTGCTTCGCTTCTTCAGGTACTTGACAGCTTGCAGTCACTGATTCAGCTATGAATTCTGCATCATATCAAAGAGTGCTTGAAGATAATGTGAGGCCATCTTTCCGAAAGTTTAAGTTGAACTGAAAGTGGACCTTTCAACACGATAATGATCCTAAACACACTAGTGATTCCACTTAGGAATGGCTCAAAAAGAAGAAATGGCGGGTTATTGAATGGCCTAGTCCAAAGCCCAGATTTGAATCCCACTGAAATGTTGTGGGGGGATTTGAAATGGGCAGTACATGCAAGAAAACCCTCAAACATCTTGCAATTGAAAGAATTTTGCCAGGAAGAGTGGTCAAACTTTTCACCAAGCCGATGTCAGAGACTTATTATGCGAAACGCCTACAAGAAGTTATTTCTGCTAAAGGGGGCAATACTAGATTCTGAGGCCAAGGGTGTACTTACTTTTTACACACACGAATATCACATCTATTGATATTTTTGTTGAATAAATGATTGAAAAGGTAATTTTCCATGTGCTTTTGTTCAAGTATATTTTAGCTTTATTAATAAGCACTGTTTCAATGAGGATCAAATGTTTGCTTGTCCAAATATGTAAAAAAAAAAGCCAACAATTTCCAAGGGGTGCACTTTTTTTTTCACACGGCTGTATATGTCTGTCAGTCCATCCATCTTTTCTTTATACCATCCATCCATCTTTTCTTTATACCATCCATCCTTTCATCCATCCATCCATTTTTTCTTTATACCATCCATCCATCTTTTCTTTACACCATCCATCCATCTTTTCTTTATACCATCTATTCATCCATCTTTTCTTTATGCCATCCATCCATCCATCCATCCATCATCCATCTTTTCTTTATACCATCCATCCATCCATCCATCTTTTCTTTATACCATCCATCCATCTTTTCTTTATACCATCTATTATCCATCTTTTCTTTATACCATCCATCCATCCATCCATCTTTTCTTTATACCATCTATTCATCCATCTTTTCTTTATGCCATCCATCCATCCATCCATCTATCCATCCATCCATCCATCCATCTTTTCTTTATACCATCTATTCATCCATCTTTTCTTTATGCCATCCATCCATCCATCCATCTATCCATCCATCCATCCATCCATCTTTTCTTTATACCATCCATCCTTTCATCCATCCTTTCATCCATCCATCCATCTTTTCTTTATACCATCCATCCATCCATTCATCCATCCCTCCATCTTTTCTTTATACCATCTATTCATCCGTCTTTTCTTTATACCATCCATCCATCCATCTTTTCTTTATACATCCATCCATCTTTTCTTTATACCATCCATCTATCATCCATCTTTTCTTTATACCATCCATCCATCCATCCATCCATCCTTCTTTTCTTTATACCATCTATTCATCCATCATTTCTTTATACCATCCATCCATCTTTTCTTTATACATCCATCCATATTTTCTTTATACCATCCATCTATCATCCATCTTTTCTTTATACCATCCATATTTTCTTTATACCATCTATTCATCCATCTTTTCTTTATACCATCCATCCATCCATCCATCCATCTTTTCTTTATACCATCCATCTATCATCCATCTTTTCTTTATACCATCCATCTATTCATCCATCTTTTCTTTATACCATCCATCTATCATCCATCTTTTCTTTATACCATCCATCTATTCATCCATCTTTTCTTTATACCATCCATCCATCCATCCATCTTTTATTTATACCATCCATCTATCCATCCATCTTTTTATACCATCCATCCATCCATCCATCCATATTTTCTTTATACCATCTATTCATCCATCTTTTCTTTACCATCCATCCATCCATCCATCCATCCATCTTTTCTTTATACCATCCATCCATCCATCCGGCATGTAAGATTCTCCCTAAAGCATTTGCAATCTGTTCACTTATCCATGTCATCTGAGTAATCACAAAATAATAGCAAATCAACAACAACCAAAATATTATAATGGTGGCTCAAAAATGGCAGCTAGCTATACTAACATGTGTGAAGCAATTGACTCTCTGCACATAGCAATGCTATTAAATGACTGCATGTGAATCATTTTCAGATCATTAATCATGATTAATCTACACTCACTGTTTCTGTGTGACTGATATATTTATATGATTTAATAATCACTAAAGTTTGAAGCTCTCAAATGATCTAATTATCAATATCGCACCCTCGCACACAATTTCAATTAATTAAATCAAATCTATCTTTTGGTTCCACAGAGTGCTCATGGATGGATTTCAATGAATAAGCAACCTTACATGCATTCAGATGTGTGAGCTAATAAATGATCCAATTTACTGAAACTATAAGCTCTAACAGGACAATAAAACAAGTCCACTATTCTTTGGCTTTTTCTTGCAATTTATCTCTCCCCCCCCCTTATAAACCTTTAAGACTTACCGATGGTATGTGCTTCTGTTAAATACATCAGCCTGCATCATTTTAAACTTCAAACATTAGTAGAGCAATTTTTGATAAAGAACTACACTCTCCATAATCCCAAAGAGAAAGATCGACCAATCAGAGTATCTTGGTGAACAAGGCGCACCAAAAGAGCTCTGCAGCGACCGCCCACTACCTCGCACTGTGAATGACACAATTGACTCGACAGTCTAAAACTACAATTCTATACGTTTCTGTAATTAACATTACCAACTTTTAATCAGTAGATTTATATATTTCCATCATATTAATTCAATTATATAATTCAAAATGCTTCATGGTATTGTAGTTATTTCCAGAGCCGGACTGCTAATCTGGCATACCGGGCATTTTTACCAGTGGACCGACGCACTTTGGGGCCATTCAGGGGAGGACTGGCCATCGGAACAGAGGGGTCCGGTGGGTCGGCCGCGAAACTGGGCGAATGGGCCGCGATAAGAAAAAATGAGCCGCTGTGTTATGCAGAACGGATCACAAAGAGGCGACCAGATATGCAGAAATGGACCGTGAACAACACCACTCCACCAAACCACCAAACCCCCCCCAGCTCAACAACTCTTGGATCACCCACCCCCCCAAACTTTCTCTTCCCATTCCAGCCCTGGTTCTGTCCCTCGTGAAAAGAGTTAAGTACATTGGCTTTACGTCTGATTTTCAATTATTTCGTTTTTTTACATCAAATGAAAGTTTATGTCGTGATTGACCTCAGAGCAGGTTGGTTTGGTTAATGTCTTAGAACTGTTTTATGATGGATTTTATGAAATCCTTATTGAAAAAAATGAATGGGAAAGATACTTACAGAACCAAGACGCCTTGAAGAACAGAGCGGGCACTGTTGGGGCTCTATTGTGGTGTCACAGAGCTGTGGTTGGTTGCATCACATGTCCGTAAAATTGTCTCTTACTGTCTAAGTGGCCAGTTCTTGGACAGAATTAGCTGCAATGTGGCCCAGACCTTATGCCAATAGTCAAAAAAACTATGCGAGACTACGTCATAACCTAAATACGCCCATGGCATCACCTACCGAGTCAGCACTTACAGTAGATGTTTGCTGAAAAGGACCGAAACCAAGTAAAGCGTGCAACAGCTTAAAACGCTCAGCTTTGGGAATTTTCCCCTGCATTTGTATTTTTCATTTTCATTATCTGTCAGTGGAGGTATAAATGCCACAAGGATTATAAAAGTTACATAGACTCTTTGCTTCCTTGCCCTCTGCGCTTATCCACCCTCTGCCAGCTCTTCCATCTGCGGTTGTTAACTCCCAGAGGCATTCCCCTCATGCTAGATGGACCGAGGCAAAGGTCTGGCACACTAGGTCGCAGACAAGCCCGTAACCTGGGCGACTGCAGTAGTGTTTTAGGAATTTTTTATAATCCCAGAGATCTATTACAGATAGCGGCATTGACACACACGACAGAGATTAGGGGTGGAAGATACCGACTGTATTGATTGGCTGTCTCATCCCCTCGGTCGACTTGGGGCGCATGGCTGTGTAATGGAACACGGTAATGAATTCTAGCAGACAGTCACAGTCCGAGACCTCTAATTGAGTCAGAAGATTGCCAAGATGTGTGCGTATGGACATATGACTTTAAAAAGGATTAACCCCTCTTAAGCGCCACTCGGCTTGTCTTTTTTCCTTTATCGCTCTTTTTTTTTTTGTGGCGTATTGCTTTTCAAAACCCCGGAGTTCATCTTTGAACAGTCGGTTTGCACGTGAGGTTTGAGGTTTCGGTTCGGCTGAGGATTATTGTTGCTGGGCAGTTACATCAGCTTGCACTTGAGTTCTTTTATAAACCCATAAGCTCTTCAGATCTAATAAACCAGAGTGACAACAACAGTATATGTCTGAATGATCAGCATCAATCTGATTACACTCAATTATTGTATTTTTGTCTTATTTTCTGGTAAACATATCAAACCGTCCTTAAAACAAGAAAAAATGACTGGAGATACTAAGTCTAGTTTTTAGAGAAATCTAACAACATTTGGTGGGATTCATGCTTAAAGCAAGAGGAAACTATTTGCCAATGGGGTAAGAAATATAAACTTGTTTCCCTTTTGAATCAAGTTTTTTTCCTCTCGCCCCATTTGCTATTAGCCATGTGCTTAGACTTAGGTCAGTAACGATCAATACAATCTTTCACTTTTAATTACTCACAGTGGTGCAAATTTTTGTCAAATCAAGGCAACGACATGTTGTCATGCCTTTTCTGTCATCTAATATAGCTGCAGAATTGAAGAACTTGCAAAATCTGCATGTAATTAAGTATATATGCAAAGCGTGCTGCATATTGTCAAGGTGAAACGAGAGTGCTGTTCAGAAATGGAGCTCGCTGAATTCATTATTGACAAACCTGGTGCTGCCTAGCAGCTTCTAATAGGCCCAGCAGTTAAGCCCATATGAGTCTCGTTTTCTTCACACAGCATGTGTGTTATCCCCGCGGGCATCCACACTAACATGATAGATGGCTAACAACACACAACAGCTACAAGGCTGCTGCTAATCACAGTATCGATCCTATAACTCTTCCCATTAGAAACTCTCTAGCTTTGTGGGTAGTATTGTATGAATGAAGTTGTGGTAGTCTCAGGGGGGAATGTGATTAAGACTCGCCCGCTGAATTTGAACAGCGTTTCGCTATCGCTAGTATTCAAACCTAGCTTTACAAAGGCCTCTTTTAAAACTGGCATTTACATGAATTTAAGGTGATCTGCTCACAGTCGGATGCCACCTGAATTGTAATCAAATCATTAGAAACACATTTGGAGGCGGTCAGGTTCAGATTATGACCACATTTGACAAAGGTGTAAATGCTAATGTTCAATATCCACATATCAATACGGGTTTGTACTAGGACAATTTGGTACCAGTCAACATGATCCTAAAATCCAGTCATGTCATTGCATTTTTCTGCGCTGTGTCAATTTCATTTTACACATTTTTTGAAACATCAATGGATAAAACCAAATGGTCTCAATCGTTTTGACAGATACAAGAACAAGAATTAGGACTAGCGATGGGACACAACACTTATTTTCTTTTACATCAGATACCAAGTCGATCAAGGCCAATATCAACAATAACGATACCAATGTTAATGTGTTCATTTTTTGTTTTGTTTCGCATTTTATCCCCATTCTTGGGATAAAATGGGCCATTATTAAATATTATTATATTTTATTTAGTTTATCCCCTTTTCTCCCCAATTTGGAATGCCCAATTCCCACTACTTAGTAGGTCCTCATGACTCTACCCTCCCTAGCAACTGAGCCAATTTGGTTGCTTAGGAGACTCACAGCATGTGGAGCTTCATGCTACTCTCCATGATCCACGCACAACTCACCACACGCCCCATTGAGAGAACCACTAATCACCACCACGAGGAGGTTACCCCATGTGACTCTACCCTCCCTAGCAACTGCGCCAATTTGGTTGCTTAGGAGACCTGGCTGGAGTCACTCAGCACACCTATTAAATATCATATGTAAAATACTTCTTTTTTTTAACATCTAGGCCTAAATGGAAATGGTTTAGACTTCTACTTTCTGTGTGTTAAGTGGAAGGAGAATACTGTAGTTTCTATGTAGCGCAACCTTTTCCTAATATAATTATAATAATTTTTTCACTTCAAAGCTTAATGATGATACGCATTAACTTTCATGGTAACGAAACAAAAAAATCTCTACTTTAAAAAAACAGCAACAACCACTTTAGAATCTATTTTTGAGGATCTATTTATAAGGAGTGTGACAATCAACATTCCCACTTCTACATCAGTATCGGAAGATTCAATCTGGCCTTCCATATTTCGCAATCTTTAGGGAAATGTAAACATTTGTGGTATGCACTGTCATCATGTTGATAGGACTGACTTCATGTTTATAATTTTACCGAATCTGTCAATCATCAGGAAGTTTAAAAAGTAAAAAGAAATGTGACACGTATGATTACTGGGGTCTTCTGAGAAGCAGGAGACTTCAGTAAAATTCTTTAATTTTTCTTAATTTCTCTTCATTGCTGTCAAGGCAGAAATAGTTATTGAGATAATAAATCCAATTTGTTATTTTTCATTCCTACGTGCAGATCTTCACAAGTAAAAAATATCAATGTTTTTGACAGAAAACTAATTATTGCACCAAGGGGAGTTTTTTGTTTGTTATTTCACATTTTTTTTCCTACTCTGGGAAAAACTGTCACTCATAATTATTCCGAACACCTTCACATTGTATGACCTTTAAAAGCCAGCTGCTCAGCTTGAGGTAGTAAACATCTTTATTGACCTGAATGTCTGATGCCAGGGCTGTTGAGTTCATTGGTTAAGAAGAGGTGTCCCTAGTGTGGATCTTGTACCAGTTACTGCAACAAACAGCCGCCAAATTTAGTACAAGCCAGAGGGTAAAGGTTTGGCTGGTTAGCTTCAGCAGTTAACCCCTACTAGTAGATGCTGTATCTGCGCCATTATTGGAGCAAAAAGAATGGATTTTTCCATTTAAATCAAACTCTTTACAACAGCAAGACTTCACACCTCCAAATCTTCCATCCTACCTTTTATCTTAGCCTTCATCCAACCACCTATAAAAGTATCTCTTACTTACAGGCTGCTTCAAAGTACTTCCTTCACCATAACATTTTATGGTGCATAATGCTAACTCAGCACTGTAACCCTTAAAAACACTACGGTTTTATAGCATCAAGCCCCACATAGACGTCCCGCAATAACAACAGATGGTGCCAGACTGCTAATGGTTCGCTAGTTCTCGCGGTGTGCTGTTCGTCTTGTAATTGACCCTTTTAAATCTCTGTGTTGGGAGTGCCAGCGCGCCACATGCATATTCTCTTAATGAAATGTTTTCTCCACCTTTTAATTATAAGATGGCTGTAGGTATGTTAGAGATGGAGCAATGGACCTGTTTGTCATTGCTGGAAAGATTCATGGACAGTTGTGGCCTTGGTTGCTAATGTACGTATATCAGGAAGACTTGATTGACATGTTTGTTTGAATGCTAACCAAAGCGCTTTACACTGTGTCCCAATCACCCAATTAACACACCAATGACAGCAGAGCTGCCTTGCAAGGCGCTAGCCTGCCATTGGGAGCAACTTGGGGTTCAGTGTCTTGCCCAAGGACGCTTTGGCATGTGGAGTCATGTGGGCCGGGAATCGAACCGCCAACCCTGTGATTAGCAGCTGACCCGTTCTACCACCTTTTGTGTTTTTCCTAAACAGGAAATGAAGTTTCAGAGCAAAACAAGCCATGTAATACCAGAAGAAATCACAGAAGATGTCAAATCCTTTGCGAATACTTACAGATGTTTGTCCTGTTGTTTTCCCATCAAAACTAATGTCACTTCCTGAAAGATTTTATTCCTAGGTTAGCATTTTCCCCAATGTATTAACACATATATAATGGAGCACAAATTAATTATGCATAGTACGAGTGATTACAAATTCTTAAAGTGTTAAATTTAGGGTTGAGTGTACAGAAAGTCCAGTTAGTTTAACACAAATGGATTTTAAGTCTTCTCTTTTAGTAGAGTAAAATACTGGTGATGTTGGACAAGCTAGAAATTATTAAAGCTCATTGCAGTTAAATTAATGCAGCCATTAACCTAAATGAATAGTTTAGTGTCAGCACATATAGAAGAAATTTGTTTATGGTACTCAAAGCCTCCACAATGTTATAACTGGCAATTAAAGTCATTCTTGACAATTGCACAGAGGGTGTTTGCCTTTGTGCCTAACAAGAGCTAATTTTATACTTAATGAAATGCTGTCGAACTTGTGTAATGCACATGCAGTGTCATTTAAGATAAAGTTGCCACCATCTGTGTTGCGTTTCAAATCTTCGTGTTTCACAGCAGGTTAAGTTCTCTTCTACCTAGCAGAATTTTCAAGTGTTTCAATATAATACTGTGAAGATCAGAGACTCTGATTTTTTTAATCTAAACCCCTCGCAGTTTGCTCTTGGTGCACTAATCACATTAACTGTAGTTACTCTCTCTCTTGTATTGTCTTTGTGGACTGCGGTTGGGGTCTTGGATTAATTGGCCTCCTCTATGCTTAGCTGCAATGCTGTTACCGAAATTCAATACTGGGAAATATAATGAGTGATTAGAGAATCTTTTCACTGTTACTCAAAGCTTAGCTGGGAGGAGGAAAAAAATGTAGATGAATATTATTTGTATATAATTATAAATAATATATAATATAATAAATAATATAATTATTTATTAGTGGTGTATGCAAAGCATTATTAGGAATAGAGATTTGAACAAACAATAGGCTTTCTGGACAAATGTTTATCTGTTTGTAGGAAAAAAAGTCAGTTTAGACATTGGTTTGACTACCTGTATATAATAAAGGCAGTTTTAGGCTGTTATTTGTTTACTTATGGTAAATAAAGACAGTTTTAAAATACTCTGTGTCTACTTGTAGTAAATAACCTCCGTTCCCTGATATCAATGTACAGTAGTGACACAAGGGGTTCGCTCTTGAGAGCCCTGAGACACCTCAATCTTTGAGAAAAGGCCAATGGGAAATGTTGAGTGGAATTTGCATGGCACACCCTTGGACATACGGCTATAAAAAGACAAGGAATGCCCACTCTCATTGAGGTTTTGTGCTAAGGAGCCGAGAAAATGTCCCGGCCATTTCAGTGGCTAGTACATTTTCCATCAGGAAACGGAGGTTACGACACTAACTTGACATTTTGTCGATGTAGTGACACTAGGGGTCCCTATAGAAAAACACCAGAAAATCTGATCCGTGTTACATGAACTGCCGATGCAGGTGCAAGCAATCTGCTGTGTGCGTAATAGCAGGTGCATCAGACTGCACGTAATCTCCCCCAACCCCCCAAAAGATGTCATGTAGTTCCCCACATCCCTGGGGGGGGGCGATGTAACTAGCATGGGAGCAGGCCGTGCCAGCCATGGCCTTTTCTCTCTATGTTTGCTCTCCACAGAGTATTAGATTCAGCTGGGGCCATCTAATGCTATTATACGTATCGGGGAAGGTGTTCTGTTCCTTTCCTATTCTTTCAGGGGGAAAAGAATCAGTAGAGACTACATCCTGCCCAAAAGTGGAGGTCAACATGTGGCAATATGTCACATGGGCTCACCAGCCACACATGGAAGAGGTGCAGTGGTAGGTCCAGCTTCGAAGGTGAGGAGCTCTACAAACACAGCGACCGGGGGCAGAGAGAGCTGCCGTCAGGGAGACCGTATTGCAGAAAATATATCACAGGGGGTTAGCGGAGTAATCGGCACCTGTGGAGCACCTATCCAAGTACAGGGCATGCTAGTACCTGTAGTGGGTCTGGCTGCAAACTCTACCGAATTCAAGAGCCACAGGGCTAGGGAGGAAGGACATCCAGGGTCCATGACTTAGTGAACTCGGCTGGGGTTAAAAGCACACGTTTTTGGCTCAGGGGAAGGGAAAGACGTTATACGCAAGCGATACACCTGGCCAGCAGTTCCATTTTTACCAAACTCCACCTGTTCGTACCTGAAAGAACACAGGACGAAACCGGCTCAACCCGGAGATTGTAAAATCTTGCGAAGGTATTGGGTGTTGCCCTGCCCGCTGCTCTGCAGATGTCTGCTGAAGAGGTGCCATTGGCCAGTGCCCACAAGGATGTCACACTCCTTGTAGAGTGTGGTCGAACCTGCAAGCGTCTGTTTGGAGACAGGGTTCCCTTTCCGCTGTCCACCAAAGCAGACAAAGTGCTGCTCAGAGCATCTAAAGCAGAAGTAGATGCACAAAGCAACAATAAGGCTGAATCTGCCTCCTCCCGGGGCAGCACTTGCAGGCTCACCACCTGATCCCTAAAAGGGGTTGTGGGAACCTTAGGCACATAGCCCAGTAGTGGTCTCAGGATCATGTGAGTATATTCCGGACCTCCAGGCACATTTCGCTGACAGAGAATGCTTGCAGGTCCCCGACCCTCTTGTCAGGATGGTGGTCTTTAATGAGATGGCCTTTAACTTGACTGACACGAACGGGGCTCTCCGAAGGCCCAGCAGGACCACGGAGAGGTCCCATGAGGGAAAGAGGCATGGCCTTGGAGGGTTCACCCTCCTGGTGCCTCTCAGGAACCTGCAGGAAGGAAAGCACTGACCCGACTGCACATCTCTGGGGGTCTTTGCTACGGGAAGAACACCACTTAGCGAACACACACCACTTCAGGGAATACAGCTGTCTTGTAGAAGGAGCCCTAGCCTGAGTGATTGTGTTTACCACTGCGGGCGGTAGACCACTTAAGTCTTCCACGTCCTGTCCAGGGACCAGACGTGGAGGTTCCAGAGGTCTGGGCATGAGTGCCTCATGTTGCCCTGTCCCTGAGAAAGAAGGTTCTTCCTCAGGGGAATTTAACAGGGAGGTGCTGTTGCGAGGAGCGTGAGGTCCGAGAACCAAGTCTAGGTGGGCCAATACGGCACAAAGGTGACATGTTTCTCGTCCTCCCTGACCTTGCATAGGGTCTGTGCAAGTAGGCTCACTGGGGAAATGCATACTTGCGCAGCCCCCGGGGCCAGCTGTGTGCCAGCGCATCTGTGCCAAGGGGGGGGCTCCCATTATTGCATACCAGAGCTGGCAGTGGGAGGATTCCCTTTAAAAAGATGTTCAAGTCAATGTGTTTGCTCTTAAGGAGGAAATGTACTCTCTTAGTAGCGCTGTCGAAGCGCCCAGGGGCGAAATCTGCACAAGGTGTGCAGAAGGAGAGAAAGCCGCTGGAATGCGGTGTATATCTAACAGCATGCGCTTCTTTCAGAGGTGAAAGAAACAGCAGTAGTATTAAGCTCACTGATACACAACCACTCGGCTCCGAAGAAAAAAAATCTGAGTAAGAGTAGGCATTCCTTCTCTTTTATACCCGTATGTCTGGGGGAGTGGCATGCAAATTACACTTGCCAATTCCCATTGGCCTATTCTCAAAGACTGAGGTGTTTTGGGGCTCTCAAGAGCGACCCCTAGTGTCACTACATCGACACAAATTTGAGTGAGTGTCAAAAGGGGAAAGACCATTTTACACTACTTCATGTCTACTTGTAGTAAATAAGACAGTTTTAAACTACTGTTAGTCTACTTGTAGTAAATAAGACAGTTTTAAACTACTTCATGTCTACTTGTAGTAAATAAGACAGTTTTAAACTACTATTTGTCTACTTGTAGTAAATAAAGACAGTTTTAAACTACTGTTTGTCTACTTGTAGTAAATAAGACAGTTTTAGACTACTTCATGTCTACTTGTAGTAAATAAGACAGTTTTAGACTACTGTTTGTCTACTTGTAGTAAATAAGACAGTTTTAGACTACTTCATGTCTACTTGTAGTAAATAAAGACAGTTTTAAACTACTGTTTGTCTACTTGTAGTAAATAAAGACAGTTTTAAACTACTGTTTGTCTACTTGTAGTAAATAAAGACAGTTTTAAACTACTGTTTGTCTACTTGTAGTAAATAAGACAGTTTTAGACTACTTCATGTCTACTTGTAGTAAATAAAGACAGTTTTAGACTACTTCATGTCTACTTGTAGTAAATAAGACAGTTTTAGACTACTTTTTGTCTACTTGTAGTAAATAAATAAAGTTTTAGACTACTGTTTGTCTACTTGTAGTAAATAAAGACAGTTTTAGACTACTTCATGTCTACTTGTAGTAAATAAGACAGTTTTAGACTACTGTTTGTCTACTTGTAGTAAATAAAGACAGTTTTAGACTACTTCATGTCTACTTGTAGTAAATAAAGACAGTTTTAGACTACTTCATGTCTACTTGTAGTAAATAAAGACAGTTTTAGACTACTTCATGTCTACTTGTAGTAAATAAGACAGTTTTAGACTACTTCATGTCTACTTGTAGTAAATAAAGACAGTTTTAGACTACTTCATGTCTACTTGTAGTAAATAAGACAGTTTTAGACTACTTCATGTCTACTTGTAGTAAATAAGACAGTTTTAGACTACTGTTTGTCTACTTGTAGTAAATAAAGACAGTTTTAGACTACTTCATGTCTACTTGTAGTAAATAAGACAGTTTTAGACTACTGTTTGTCTACTTGTAGTAAATAAAGACAGTTTTAGACTACTTCATGTCTACTTGTAGTAAATAAAGACAGTTTTAGACTACTGTTTGTCTACTTGTAGTAAATAAAGACAGTTTTAGACTACTGTTTGTCTACTTGTAGTAAATAAAGACAGTTTTAGACTACTTCATGTCTACTTGTAGTAAATAAGACAGTTTTAAACTACTGTTAGTCTACTTGTAGTAAATAAGACAGTTTTAAACTACTTCATGTCTACTTGTAGTAAATAAGACAGTTTTAAACTACTATTTGTCTACTTGTAGTAAATAAAGACAGTTTTAAACTACTGTTTGTCTACTTGTAGTAAATAAGACAGTTTTAGACTACTTCATGTCTACTTGTAGTAAATAAAGACAGTTTTAGACTACTTCATGTCTACTTGTAGTAAATAAGACAGTTTTAGACTACTTCATGTCTACTTGTAGTAAATAAAGACAGTTTTAGACTACTTCATGTCTACTTGTAGTAAATAAGACAGTTTTAGACTACTTCATGTCTACTTGTAGTAAATAAGACAGTTTTAGACTACTGTTTGTCTACTTGTAGTAAATAAAGACAGTTTTAGACTACTTCATGTCTACTTGTAGTAAATAAGACAGTTTTAGACTACTGTTTGTCTACTTGTAGTAAATAAAGACAGTTTTAGACTACTTCATGTCTACTTGTAGTAAATAAAGACAGTTTTAGACTACTGTTTGTCTACTTGTAGTAAATAAAGACAGTTTTAGACTACTGTTTGTCTACTTGTAGTAAATAAAGACAGTTTTAGACTACTTCATGTCTACTTGTAGTAAATAAGACAGTTTTAAACTACTTCATGTCTACTTGTAGTAAATAAGACAGTTTTAGACTACTGTTTGTCTACTTGTAGTAAATAAAGACAGTTTTAGACTACTTCATGTCTACTTGTAGTAAATAAGACAGTTTTAGACTACTGTTTGTCTACTTGTAGTAAATAAAGACAGTTTTAGACTACGTCATGTCTACTTGTAGTAAATAAGACAGTTTTAGACTACTGTTTGTCTACTTGTAGTAAATAAAGACAGTTTTAGACTACTTCATGTCTACTTGTAGTAAATAAGGCAGTTTTAGACTACTTCATGTCTACTTGTAGTAAATAAAGACAGTTTTAAACTACTGTTTGTCTACTTGTAGTAAATAAAGACAGTTTTAAACTACTGTTTGTCTACTTGTAGTAAATAAGACAGTTTTAGACTACTTCATGTCTACTTGTAGTAAATAAAGACAGTTTTAGACTACTTCATGTCTACTTGTAGTAAATAAGACAGTTTTAGACTACTTCATGTCTACTTGTAGTAAATAAAGACAGTTTTAGACTACTTCATGTCTACTTGTAGTAAATAAGACAGTTTTAGACTACTGTTTGTCTACTTGTAGTAAATAAAGACAGTTTTAGACTACTTCATGTCTACTTGTAGTAAATAAAGACAGTTTTAGACTACTGTTTGTCTACTTGTAGTAAATAAAGACAGTTTTAGACTACTGTTTGTCTACTTGTAGTAAATAAAGACAGTTTTAGACTACTGTTTGTCTACTTGTAGTAAATAAAGACAGTTTTAGACTACGTCATGTCTACTTGTAGTAAATAAGACAGTTTTAGACTACTGTTTGTCTACTTGTAGTAAATAAAGACAGTTTTAGACTACTTCATGTCTACTTGTAGTAAATAAGGCAGTTTTAGACTACTTCATGTCTACTTGTAGTAAATAAAGACAGTTTTAGACTACTTCATGTCTATTTGCAGTAAATAAAGACAGTTTTAGACTACTTCATGTCTACTTGTAGTAAATAAGACAGTTTTAGACTACTGTTTGTCTACTTGTAGTAAATAAAGACAGTTTTAGACTACTTCATGTCTACTTGTAGGAGATAAAGGCAGTTTTAGACTACTTCATGTCTACTTGTAGTAAATAAGACAGTTTTAGACTACTGTTTGTCTACTTGTAGTAAATAAAGACAGTTTTAGACTACTTCATGTCTACTTGTAGTAAATAAAGACAGTTTTAGACTACTTCATGTCTACTTGTAGTAAATAAAGACAGTTTTAGACTACTTCATGTCTACTTGTAGTAAATAAGACAGTTTTAGACTACTGTTTGTCTACTTGTAGTAAATAAAGACAGTTTTAGACTACTTCATGTCTACTTGTAGGAGATAAAGGCAGTTTTAGACTACTTCATGTCTACTTGTAGTAAATAAGACAGTTTTAGACTACTGTTTGTCTACTTGTAGTAAATAAAGACAGTTTTAGACTACTTCATGTCTACTTGTAGTAAATAAAGACAGTTTTAGACTACTTTATGTCTACTTGTAGTAAATAAAGACAGTTTTAGACTACTGTTTGTCTACTTGTAGTAAATAAAGACAGTTTTAGACTACTTCATGTCTACTTGTAGTAAATAAGACAGTTTTAAACTACTTCATGTCTACTTGTAGTAAATAAGACAGTTTTAGACTACTGTTTGTCTACTTGTAGTAAATAAAGACAGTTTTAGACTACTTCATGTCTACTTGTAGTAAATAAAGACAGTTTTAGACTACTGTTTGTCTACTTGTAGTAAATAAAGACAGTTTTAAACTACTTCATGTCTACTTGTAGTAAATAAGACAGTTTTAAACTACTTCATGTCTACTTGTAGTAAATAAGACAGTTTTAGACTACTGTTTGTCTACTTGTAGTAAATAAAGACAGTTTTAGACTACTTCATGTCTACTTGTAGTAAATAAGACAGTTTTAGACTACTGTTTGTCTACTTGTAGTAAATAAAGACAGTTTTAGACTACGTCATGTCTACTTGTAGTAAATAAGACAGTTTTAGACTACTGTTTGTCTACTTGTAGTAAATAAAGACAGTTTTAGACTACTTCATGTCTAATTGTAGTAAATAAGGCAGTTTTAGACTACTTCATGTCTACTTGTAGTAAATAAAGACAGTTTTAGACTACTTCATGTCTACTTGCAGTAAATAAAGACAGTTTTAGACTACTTCATGTCTACTTGTAGTAAATAAGACAGTTTTAGACTACTGTTTGTCTACTTGTAGTAAATAAAGACAGTTTTAGACTACTTCATGTCTACTTGTAGGAGATAAAGGCAGTTTTAGACTACTTCATGTCTACTTGTAGTAAATAAACAGTTTTAGACTACTGTTTGTCTACTTGTAGTAAATAAAGACAGTTTTAGACTACTTCATGTCTACTTGTAGTAAATAAAGACAGTTTTAGACTACTTCATGTCTACTTGTAGTAAATAAAGACAGTTTTAGACTACTTCATGTCTACTTGTAGTAAATAAGACAGTTTTAGACTACTGTTTGTCTACTTGTAGTAAATAAAGACAGTTTTAGACTACTTCATGTCTACTTGTAGGAGATAAAGGCAGTTTTAGACTACTTCATGTCTACTTGTAGTAAATAAGACAGTTTTAGACTACTGTTTGTCTACTTGTAGTAAATAAAGACAGTTTTAGACTACTTCATGTCTACTTGTAGTAAATAAAGACAGTTTTAGACTACTTCATGTCTACTTGTAGTAAATAAAGACAATTTTAGACTACTTCATGTCTACTTTTTGTAAATAAAGACAGTTTTAGACTACTTCATGTCTACTTGTAGTAAATAAAGACAGTTTTAGACTACTGTTTGTCTACTTGTAGTAAACAAAGACAGTTTTAGACTACTGTTTGTCTACTTGTAGTAAATAAGATAGTTTTAGACTACTGTTTGTCTACTTGTAGTAAATAAGACAGTTTTAGACTACTTCATGTCTACTTGTAGTAAATAAAGACAGTTTTAGACTACTTCATGTCTACTTGTAGTAAATAAGACAGTTTTAGACTACTGTTTGTCTACTTGTAGTAAATAAAGACAGTTTTAGACTACTTCATGTCTACTTGTAGTAAATAAGACAGTTTTAGACTACTGTTTGTCTACTTGTAGTAAATAAAGACAGTTTTAGACTACTTCATGTCTACTTGTAGTAAATAAGACAGTTTTAGACTACTGTTTGTCTACTTGTAGTAAATAAAGACAGTTTTAGACTACTTCATGTCTACTTGTAGTAAATAAGACAGTTTTAGACTACTTCATGTCTACTTGTAGTAAATAAGACAGTTTTAGACTACTGTTTGTCTACTTGTAGTAAATAAAGACAGTTTTAGACTACTTCATGTCTACTTGTAGTAAATAAAGACAGTTTTAGACTACTTCATGTCTACTTGTAGTAAATAAAGACAGTTTTAGACTACTTCATGTCTACTTGTAGTAAATAAGACAGTTTTAGACTACTGTTTGTCTACTTGTAGGAGATAAAGGCAGTTTTAGACTACTGTTTGTCTACTTGTAGTAAATAAAGACAGTTTTAGACTACTTCATGTCTACTTGTAGTAAATAAAGACAGTTTTAGACTACTTGATGTCTACTTGTAGTAAATAAGACAGTTTTAGACTACTTCATGTCTACTTGTAGTAAATAAGACAGTTTTAAACTACTGTTTGTCTACTCGTAGGAGCTAAAGGCAGTTTTATGCTACTAATAGTCTTGTATGAAACAAAGGTAGATTAGACTACAACTTGTCAATTTGTAAGAGATAAAGTCAGTTTAGACCACTGTTGTCTACTTGTTGGAGATAAAGGCATATTTTAACTGCTGTTTGCCTACTTGGAGATAAAAGCTGTGTCACTCAGGCAGACTTGAGTCTTTTTGTCACAGCGTTAGAGGACATGCTTCTTTGAGCTTGGCTTTCTCTTCCTCTCACTGCATCAGTTGAAGCTCATCCAGCCATTCTGTGTATTCCCGCTGGGGCTCCATACATCATCAGCTTCATGCAACCTCAGGAGAAAGGTCGGGCCACGACTCTCATTTATTATTTAAATGGGGCGATTTTTTTTCTTTGCCGGCATATTTTTCACTGCATGTAGTGAATCTGAGCTTTGACATTGAGGTTAATGTTTCTGTCAAGCATATTTAAGAAATATTTATCAACAGTATCATGAAGGATCTTGTAACGTATATGGACATTTACATATTATGTTTTAGCTGAATGTAAACGTGTATCATGTAGGTGAGACTCATGAAAATATGGTCACTTAAAATTCAATAGATAAATAAATAATGAACTAAATAATAATAAAAATTGTTTTTTGCATTATGAGAATTATTGTCATGTACATATATACAAATAATGCCACAATGCAAACAATCTTAATGGTAGCTACAACAAATAGGCTTTGTTTTGTTAATGTGATTTTGGGGTGAAATGTTACCTGGACATATTCTTGACAAGTTTTGTGAGTTTCACTGAAGTAGAACATGTTTTCCAATCAACATATATGGTTGATTTCGACATAATTATTGGATTTTGAAAAGCATCATTATTCAAAAATCATAGTCCTAACCTTAACCTTAACCACGACCCTAACCTTAACCCGTAACCTATCCAAAAATCAGAAAGAAGTGATTGGTTGATAGAAATGTAGTTCCAAAAGCAACAAAAATGGTGATTCACACTACAGTTCTTGTTTTTAATGTTATGGAGTAGTATATTAACTAAGCATTCAAGATTTACATTAAACTTCTCATTTCATGAAGGAAAAATAACATCCACGAGGCACCTCGGAAATCGTGCCTGAAATGTTGCAGCATAGAAAATGATTTTCTTAGTGGTCTTAAATTAGACTCAAAGCAGCCCGGTCTCCCTAGAATACACTCTGAAGCATAAAGTCTAAATCCAAATGAAATCTTCGGGAATCCAGTTGAAGTTTTTATAGGTGGACGCAATCCCGCAGGGCTGCTAGCGCTTCTCGCTGCTCAACCTCTTAGCCCCATTTTAATTGGGAAATAGGCAAAACGATGTTTTTACAAGGATCAGAGAAAAAAGCAATCAGACAGAAGTTTCTCAGAATAAGAATAATTAAAATATACTCTTACCTGTTATAAATCGGCTGATGAAGTGTGGAAGTGCTGAATGCACATTTGGAGGCTGTTTAGTCATTTGGGCCGTTCAGAATTCCTAATCTGCATAGCCAGTCAAGTTTCTCTGTGTTTGACTTTTAATAAAGTACCATGGTAATACCACAGTGTTCTTTAAAGTGTCTTGGAGTAGCATGATATACAAATATAGTAACAACAGTGCCCGAGATCCCATAACCATGGTCAAATCAGTGAAGACTCAAATGGCTTATTACATTTACAAAACCGCAGCATTAGCAATTTGATAAAGAACACCAATGATGAATGTTATTATTATGACACGGCTCTTTAGAATACTCGATTCTGATTGGTCAATGGCACCATCTAGCGCTTAGTTATTGCTATGTAACAACCACACATCCGGGGATTTAGACGTATCAGACTGCTCATCTGGGTTCTGCGAGCTG
>JAVLUX010000017.1:44311141-44411141 GCA_032164185.1 Moxostoma hubbsi | reverse complement strand
TAAATTCATATAAAAATGAAGGGACACAAAACATTTTGTGAGGAAATGGCAAAATTTTTTGAGGGAACGCCAAACTGTTGCGAGGGAACGCCAAACTGTTGCGAGGGAACGCCAATCTGTTGCGAGGGAACAGCAATCTGTTGCGAGGGAACGACAAACTGTTGCGAGGGAACGACAATCTGTTGCGAGGGAACAGCAATCTGTTGCGAGGGAACGACAAACTGTTGCGAGGGAACGACAAACTGTTGCGAGGGAACGACAAACTGTTGCGAGGGAACAGCAATCTGTTGCGAGGGAACGACAAACTGTTGCGAGGGAACGCCAATCTGTTGCGAGGGAACGCCAATCTGTTGCGAGGGAACGCCAATCTGTTGCGAGGGAACGCCAATCTGTTGCGAGGGAACGCCAAACTGTTGCGAGGGAACGCCAATCTGTTGCGAGGGAACGCCAAACTGTTGCGAGGGAACGACAAACTGTTGCGAGGGAACGCCAAACTGTTGCGAGGGAACAGCAATCTGTTGCGAGGGAACGACAAACTGTTGCGAGGGAACGACAAACTGTTGCGAGGGAACAGCAATCTGTTGCGAGGGAACGACAAACTGTTGCGAGGGAACGACAAACTGTTGCGAGGGAACGCCAATCTGTTGCGAGGGAACGCCAAACTGTTGCGAGGGAACGCCAAACTGTTGCGAGGGAACGACAAACTGTTGCGAGGGAACGCCAATCTGTTGCGAGGGAACGCCAATCTGTTGCGAGGGAACGCCAATCTGTTGCGAGGGAACGACAAACTGTTGCGAGGGAACAGCAATCTGTTGCGAGGGAACGCCAATCTGTTGCGAGGGAACGACAAACTGTTGCGAGGGAACAGCAATCTGTTGCGAGGGAACGACAAACTGTTGCGAGGGAACGCCAATCTGTTGCGAGGGAACGACAAACTGTTGCGAGGGAACGACAAACTGTTGCGAGGGAACGACAAACTGTTGCGAGGTTCTTTCCTATTGGCTTTCAATCCAAAGACCTCTATCGCAGCATCCACACTTACAAGGTTCTGAGCGGCAGACTCTAACACTGTTAACAATCACAACCCCTCAACTAATGTCAGCAGCACTTCTATCGACTCTTGACTGACATGCGCAGATGACGTCACAGTCCGCCGTTGTCTGTAGCATGCTGTGGACTCCTCGATCTCCTTGCTGAGTCACAGATTCTGCTGCGAGTTGTGGTGGTCTATATCTGCCTCTCTCTCTCTCTCTCTCTCTCTCACACACACACACACACACACACACACACACACACACACACACACACACACACACACAGTTCATCACCCCCTGCTAGGCCAGTCGACTCCGGCCATCAGCAGCATATGGTAAATCATGTTCACGGCAGGCAGAGGCAACACTGGCGAAACAGAAACATTTTAAAGGAATAGTTTTTCCTAAAATAAATTTGTCATAATTTACTCACCTGATTTACTGCCAAAAATTACCCTAAAAGCACCACAGTGACTGTGGCGTCAATTTTGCTAAATGACATTACGTGGCTCCTTACACGTATCGTGGCAGTTCCGAGGTGAACTGTCAACAGTCATGTTCTCCCAAATAGACAAAGTTTTTAAGGTTTCTGCTCTCTCTAGTTTTAAATCAACAAAACCGACCTCCCTACCCAAAACCCTAAACCTAACCGATAGTACAGGGCCGTTTCTCGTCATAGGTGAACTAGGCAGGCCCATCACTAAGGCACCATCAGTTTAGGGGGCCCCAACGTGTAAGCAGTGTTGAGGAGTAACTAACTACAAGTAGTGATGCTACAAACTTAACTACATTTTTCAGTAGCTTGACAGTAGCTCAGCTGCTTTTAAAACAATGTAGCTAACTACTTTTTCCAGCAAGTAGCGGTTGCTAAAACTATTCAGCTTTCACTACAAGGAGTGGTGGTGGTGTAGTGGGCTAAAGCACATAACTGGTAATCGGAAGGTTGCTGGTTCGATCCCCACAGTCACCACCATTGTGTCCTTGAGTAAGACAGTTAACTCCAGGTTGCTCCAGGGGGGATTGTCCCTGTAATAAGTGCACTGTAAGTTGCTTTGGATAAAAGCGTCTGCCAAATGCATACATGTAAATGTACATATATATAACCCATAAGTGACCTGATCTTTCCTAGAGAAAAATGTTATTGCTCAAGTGAGCTCTTTTATAGCTCATAAAACATTATGGAGCTCTCAGCAGTGCTTTCTTAAAGAATCAACTTTGTCTCGAATGTTTATCCTCCAAATTCTTTAAGAGAGAGAAAAAATAGACCGAAATGAGTCAACTGTTGACATAGAGAAAGAATGAATGAAGCTTTAAAATGAACGTGGATGGCATTAACTCAAATCGTTTGCTCTTGGGAGAACTTGATGAGATATCTTTGAGTTTTATTGAGACTTTTTATATATATAATTCAAACCAAATCAAAGTCATGTGACAAGAAAATTGTAAAACAGAAAAAAAAAAATTATTTTGACATTTTTATGTTCAGGTCAATTTGGAGTAACCCTGAGAAAACTTCTTGACATTCATGACTCAAATATTATCCATCCATCCATCCATCTTCAACCGCTTATCCGAAGTCGGGTCGCGTGGGCAGCAGCTCCAGCAGGGGGCCCCAAACTTCCCTATCCCGAGCCACATTAACCAGCTCTGACTGGGGGACCCCGAGGCGTTCCCAGGCCAGTGTGGAGATGTAATCTCTCCACCTAGTCCTGGGTCTTCCACGAGGCCTCCTCCCAGCTGGACGTGCCTGAAACACCTCCCTAGGGAGGCGCCCAGAGGGCATCCTTACCAGATGATATCGCCCAAAAATTATGATATTTGTAATTATATATACAGCAAGAATTTTTTTTTCAATACTTTTTTAATGAAAGATTAAGTTGTGTACACTTACATGTATTCATAGAGCATGGCAAGTATTGTGATACACTTTACTTGATGGTTAGACCACTTTTAAAGTAATTCAATTACTTATTTATTTTCCTTTTTTTTTGTAGAAATATATTTTTTTAAATATATGGAACTTCAAACACGTGTTTGAGCTTGATAGATACAACATTTCTAATTTTTATCATCTTGAACAACCTTATTTCTCAATGACCCATTTTTCTTAACTTGATTTTTCTGGTAGAAGTCAAGCCTTGAGAAGTCATCCCTTCAAATCTGGCATGTATTGCAGCTTTTCTGCATGCAGTGTTTCCAACTTAAATGCAGTCTGATGCAGTGTGGTTTGTTGCCAAATAAAAGGCTTTTTGTGAAACAAGGCATCGCCTACACAGCATTCAGGCATAATTCTCAGTTTACCCCTGTGCTGTGGAAGTCAAGCATTGTGCATCCAAACATTGCTCCAGTACTAAACATGCAACCGAATATAAAACACTACCCACTAGATGTTTCTCTGGCAGCTCTGATGTAATGGAGAAGGATTCTGATCTGAACCAGACCAGTGTTGAATAACGTATCTGTAACAGTTAAAGGACGGGCAAGGAGGCGGTGGGAACCGGCTGAACAGTAAACAAAAAGTTTACAAAACTGCAAATGCAAAACTCAATATAAAATAACCACAGACACACTTGCAACATGGCAGCGTGCATCTCTCTCTCTCTCTCTCTCTCTCTCTCTCTCTCTCTCTCTGTCTGGCCCCTCCGGCTCCCCTTTATCTCGCTCTCCCACTGATCAGCTGATTCAACCTCCTCGTCACACTCCTCCCGCGCCCGATTCAGGCCGGGTCGCCACAGGTCTGACCAACTCACCCCCCCCCCCCCCCCCCATCTTTGGAGGGGAGATGCTGCCCTTCTGTCAGCCGGTGGTCCACCCCGCCTCCTGTGAACCCGCGGGAGAGTTGAGGGGAGGCGTGGGGAGAGGGAAAGGTCAAGCGGAGGCACACAGAGAAAGAGGAGAGAGAAGAACTTGCTTGCCAGCTCCCAGACGCTCTATCGCCTGGTCCTCAACCTCTCCTCCACCCTCAGTCGGATGCCAGCTCACTCCTCCCCCGGTGGACAGCAGCGGTTCCTCCAGCTCTCGGCAGACGGCAGCGACCCCTCAGTCCCCAGGCCGACGGCCGTGGCTGCTCCCCTGGTGGCTCTATCACAGTATGACAGTATCCATTTGTCATTCTTAAGTAAAAGTAAAGATACCTTCATGAAAATTTGTCTCAAGTAAAAGTTAAAGTAGCTCATGAGAAAAATACTTACATGTAAGTAAAAGTATTAAAATAACTGATTTTAAATTGATTTATGTATTACAGAACAGCTAATTAAACCCATGGCAACTTATTTGATTGGTGGGACTCATCATTTACTCACTCTCAAGCCATCCTAGATGTTTATTACTTTTTTCTTCTGCAGAACACAACAAATAATTTTTGAAGAATATTTCAGCTCTGTAGGTTCATACAATGCAAGTGAATGGTGACCAGAATTGTTGGAGCTCCAAAACGGAGATAAAGGCATCATTAAAGTAATCCATACGACTCCAGAGGATTAATCCATGTCTTCTGAAGAGATCCGGTTGGTATAGAGGGAGAACAGACCAAAATATGACTCCTTTTTCACTGTATCATGATCATGATTTCAAGTTTGATTACACTTCCTAGCGCTAGATGGCGCTATAGAAAGTGTAGTCGAGCTTGAAATCATAATCGTCAGGGAGACTGCTGTAATATGTACAGTGAATAAGGAATTGCATTTTGGTCTGTTCTTTCCCCAAATCATCTGGACTGCTTCAGAAGACACTGATTAAACCACTGGAGTCTAATGGATTACTTGAATGCACCCTTAATTTGCTGTTCAGAGCTTTAAGTGTCTGGCCACCATTAATTTACATTATAAAGACCTACAGAACGGATATATTGTTCTAAAATTTTTGTGTGTGTGTGTGTTCATATCTGGGATGGGATAAGTATGAGAGAATGTATATTTTTGGGTGAACTATCCCTTTAATAAAGCGTTCAAGTCACGTCAGAATGATCATATATATGAGATTGGTGAATATGAACGTCACCACAAAGCCGTAAATCTGCTGAGATTGTCTTGGAATGCCGATTTTCTGAGATAGTGGCATGACAATTCAAGAAGTGTGGCTAGAATCAAGCAAACTGGTGACTGTTCAGTTTAGACTGAATGCATTTTTTGTCCTATTGATGAAGAATAAAGCTTGCCAGAAATGTATGCATAAAAGGTCCATAACAAATTGTAACATTGAAGGAGGAAGCGGAGTCTTATATAGTGACCAGAATAGAGACCTGGCTCTTTTCATTTGGGCCAATAAGCAACCACCCAGAACACCCTGGCAAATGCATAGCATTGCGCTAAAAACACCGTATAAACAACTTAGCATCAAAGCAACAACCTGACAACCACCTAGACATGCTAGCAACAGCATAGCAATGTGCTACAAACACAGAAACCAGCTTAGCCACGGTATATGTGCCCTGGACTCGGAAATATAATGAATGTCCAAGCGAAGTCGGAAGTTCAAATGGGAAACTCGTAACTCTAGATGATACTAGTTGTCGGCCCCTGGCGGATGGAATGCCCTGCCGCTTTTTTGGTGGACGGTAGGGGTCTCCGCCACCCCTGGCAGCAGTAACCGCTCCAGGCGGTCGGCTAGGAGCCCCTTCTCCCCTCGCGGTCAGCGGGCGTTCTTCCGCTTCCAGGCGGCTGGGCTCCTCGTCCCCCGGCAGATGGCCGCGGCTGCTCCGTTGGGTTGGACGGTAGTGGCGAGAACTCTACTACGGCGTATCCCTCCTCCTTCCCGGATTTCGGCACCAGTGTAAAGGATTTAAGGGAAAGGAGGAGGCGAGAACCGGCTTGTCAACATAAATAATACTTTAATGATAAACTTAAAAGGACAAACACACACATGACGGACATGTCCGTAAATTATCTCTCTCTCGTCGCACCACCGTCTGCCATCGGCCTTTATCCCTCTCGGAGATTTGATTAGCCTGATACGGGACCGGGTGTGTATCATCACAACCCGGCCCCGCCCTCCGCCCTGCCACAACCATTAATCACCACCACGAGGAGGTTACCCCATGTGACTCTACCTTCCCTAGCAACCAGGCCAATTTGGTTACCCCATGTGACTCTACCTTCCCTAGCAACCAGGCCAATTTGGTTACCCCATGTGACTCTACCTTCCCTAGCAACCGGGCCAATTTGGTTACCCCATGTGACTCTACCCTCCCTAGCAACCGGGCCAATTTGGTTGCTTAGGAGACCTGACTGAGTCACTCAGCACGCCCTGGATTCAAACTCGTGACTCCAGGGGTGATAGTCAGCGCCAATACTCGCAATACAGGCTTAATATTTACAAATTCCTTGACCACATCTATACATGCATATTACTCTTTGTTTTTAGGGTTATATATCTAAATATTTGTTACTTATTGCATGTTTGCAGTGGCCAGACAGCCAGAGTCAAAATTTGGTATTAATGATGCTGTAAAAAGACCGGTTTCATTACTTTTAAATATTTAATTGATATACTTGATACTAAACTACTGGTACTTTAGACAAACCTACGAGATGGTAAAACATTCTGGGCTCAAGCTCCAGTGGCCCACCCCTATTGCACCAGCACGGTCGTCTAATGGATTGGTTGCTTGTTGAGGTGTTTGCGTGGTAAAACCCTTCCAAAAAAGTTGCGTCTTTAAATTCATCATCGCTATAGTCATACACATGCAGACGGATGTCTTTGGCCATTGCTTTGCGTCTCATAGTGTTCCACCATTAGAGTAGCTGTTTTAAAGCTGCATGTCAAGTTAAATATAGACCACCTTTTAAATGATTCTGTGTGAACGGCCCCTTACTCATTCTACACAGCCAGTGTGGTTTGGCGAGGCACATTGCCCGCAGTAGAAATCAGAGTAGAAAAAATGCTCAGCTGGCATGAAAATGGGTATTATGGAATATAAATACGCATCACAGTGCTTTTAATAATTGTTTATTATTACTTGCATTGAATTAATGTTCAATTGATGGCCCTAAAAATTATATTTATTTTTATTTTTATTGAAGGGAATTTCCATTGTTCTATCAAAGGTCATGTCTATTCAATATTCGGTATTCATCTATCTTCCGGCACCCCCCATTAATTCTGTCTTAACCAAATTTGTCGTCTGGTCAGTCTGACACCTGCGTTGCTCCATCAGAACCCCCGCAGATAAGACTGATCACCGGTTCAATCCGACTGATGTATGTTCACATCCGCTGTACTGACAAATTACACTCACAGTTGGTCAATATCTTTGAGAGCCATTCAACATAATGCAAAATTCATGATGCTGCTATACATAGAGCCTGACCACTGGAGGTCAGTTATGAATTTTACACGCATTCTGCAGGGCCCATTTAGTACATTTACATTATTGAATATAGTTAAGAAGACGTTACCCAATCTGAATGCTACAGTGCCTGAGAAGCCCCCCTGAGAGTACATTATTGAACGAGAGAGATCGCATTATTGAACTGCTTAGAAGTGAAAGATTTACCTTCAGATTCATTTGATCCGTCTCCCATGACACCCGGCTGCTTAGGAAGCACTTTGTTGTCTGATGTTACTCGTTTTGAATGGAGTTAACAGCCGTTTGTCTATCCGATTGGGAATTGTGCGTTCAAATCACAGTTAACTGGACCAGAGGGATCCTCTTATCTCTCGCTTTTGTATTGTAATGGATTTTTTTTTACAGTGTTTGTTGGAGGGAATCATTTAAATCATTTAGCGAATTTTTGAAAATGGATTTGTGCCATTTCTTGTGGTATATTGAAATTACTAGCTGTTCATCCACTATTCATTTATATATACATATGCAGAGGGGGTGGCTTTAAGGGCTCGTACCCCTGCGCTTTTGATGAGGTGCGCCTCCGATGGAGCAGTGGCGTAGTCACGGGTGTTCCAGGGTGTGCAAATGCCACCTAAAATGAAAGCTTGCACACCCCAATGAAATTAAACTTAATTGAATGTAGGGGTGTAAAAATGCATCGATATTATGTTGAAAGTATTTGCATTGATTTCGTAATTTAATAATGAATTATAATGACTATAATGACACCCAGTGTGTTATAGAGGCTGTCTCAGATTACATATGCATCTACCTGTATACAAAAATGACAGATTTTATTTATATTTCAATTATCCATCTTACATCTTCAACCGCTTGTCCGAAGTCGGGTCACGGGGGGAGCAGCTCCAGCAGGGGGCCCCAAACTTCCCTATCCCGAGCCACATTAACCAGCTCTGACTGGGGGACCCCGAGGCGTTCCCAGGCCAGTGTGGAGATGTAATCTCTCCACTTAGTCATGGGTCTTCCCCGAGGCCTCCTCCCAGCTGGATGTTCCTGAAACACCTCCCAAGGGAATCATTAATTGTGACCACGAGGAGGTTACCCCATGTGACTCTATACTCCCTAGCAACCGGGCCAATTTGGTTGCTTAGGAGACCTGTCTAGAGTCACTCAGCACACCTTGGATTCGAACTCGCGACTCCAGGGGTGGTAGTCAGCGTCAGTACTCGCTGAGCCACCAAGGGCCCCCCAATGTAAGTTCTCTGATAAAATTATAAGCGTTGCATTTATGCCTTTTAAACCCTCCAAAAATTGCATCTCCATTGTAAGTGTCTCACTTTAACTCACATTTTTGCGAAGTATAGTATCCGTAGTATATTTTTGAAAATAATTATGAATACAAGATTATTTAATCACGGTTACCTTTGCTAATTATTGTACTAATTTTACTGATTATTAAGCTTAACGTTTTGATACATTAACAGGCCTACTTACTCCATTTATAAAAGTGTAAATAATGTATTAATTTATTAATTATAGGGGGAAAATAATTGAGGCCGTTCGTTTTTTTCAAGCAGGTTCCTGGATTGCTTCGCCAAGCTTCCAGACCAATAGGTGGTCCCACCCAAAACTCATCCCATTGGTTATGCTAACGTTGCTGTGTCTATCTGTTCATGATGCTCAAACAGACCAATGATTGAGGGCTACAGCTCCCTCAGTTCAGGTAAAGGATGAACTGAGGGAGCTCCCCCCCCCCCCAGTCACCCTATATACATAGCTTGGGCCTGTTAGCATGACCGCTCATCCTCCTTGATGAACCACGGCCACCCTCGACCGCTTGTGTTCGGCATGAGAACATGTACACAGGCCCAAATGTTTCATTAGGAGATCATCTCGGATAAGACCTTCCCATTAAATTACTATGAAATTAAATGATAATTAAAGTAAATGGGCTCCCCAAGCACAGGAACATTCCAGAGATGAAACAGATCATTTAGATTCAGAGGTTTGGCAAGGAGAAAAGGGCAAAACTTGAAGTCGAATTTGATTTAATTATTAAGGCCATGTACTGTAATATTTATGAATGGGTTTAAGGTATCATGCTAGGCAGAAACATCATTTAACACCAAGTTCACCATCTCATTCCACGTAAGGGTCCTGATTCAAGTACGGGCATATCTTTGTCCCAGGGGTTTGATTTTAGCTGATTTTACATTTTGATTGTATGTGTTTACCAAGGAGACAACAGTGTTCAAATATCACAGGATTTTTAATAATTTTGTGAAATTCTGCCAAAAGTGTGTAAAAATGATTTTATTGTGTGCACACACAAAATGCTAGCTATACAATTAGCTTTAGTAATACAAAGAAGTCTGTCATTCATTTCAATGTGTTTAAAATGTCATTTCCATCACATTATGCTGTCAAGGAAAATAATTAATTAATTAATGTATTAATTATAAATGACAGAATTATCCTATGATGCATGTACTGTGTAATCTGTTGGACATTGTTTGTAGACAAATTAATTTTGACCATGACGCAATTCACTTATCAACTCTCTTTCTCTTGAATGATTTGATGAGTAAAATTTATTTTGATATATTTTCGTATTGAGGGTCTCTAGAGGATACACACAAATTTTAACTTAAAAAAAAAAACTTAGGACACTAAAGAGACCTTTTGACTGACTCTGAAAGACACCAAAAGAAAGATGCCCAGGGTCCTGATCATCTGCGTGAATGTGCCTTAGGCAAACTGGAAGGAGGCATGAGGACTGCAGATGTGGCCAGGGCAATAAATGGCAATGTCCGTACTGTGAGACGCCTAAGACAGCGCTACAGCGAGACAAGAAGGACAGCTGATTGTCCTCGCAGTGGCAGACCACGTGTAGCAACACCTGCACAGGATCAGTACATCCGAATATCACACCTGCGGCACAGGTACAGGATGGCAACAACATCTGCCCGAGTTACACCAGGAATGCACAATCCCTCCATCAGTCCTCAGACTGTCCGCAATAGACTGGAGTAAAGGTGTTCAGACAGGCAAGGAGGAAGCGAGAACTGGGCTTGACAATATAAATAATAGTTTTAATATAGAAACTTAAACAAAAGACACAAACACACACATGACGGTCAGCTGACAGTAAACAATCTCTCTCTCGTCGCACCACCGGCCAAGTATCGGAAAATACACCGTATTTTATTAATGTTTTTTTTAATCTCTCTCTCTCTCTCTCTCTCTCTCTCTCTCTCACTGATGCTCCATGTTGGCCTTTTCCCTCTCTTTTAAATTTGACAGTGTTTTTTGGGGGGGTACTACACTGTTACAGGAAATAAATAAATTATTTCTTGTCCCCTCCCTCATACAGTTAGATGGGGCAGAAGGTACTCTGGGTTACTCCGGGGTCTCCCCAGCCTGAGAGAACGAGGGAGGAATGTGACAGGGCAGAGAGCGGGTCATGATTATACACACCCGGTCCCTTATCAGGCTAATTAAGCCTCCGAGAGGGATAAAGGCAGACTCTCGGCCACTCCTCCACCCTCTAACAGATGATTAGAAGGATCGGAGGCAGTCCTCCAGCCCCTGGTGGACGGAACGCCCCACCACGTTCTCGGGGAACAGAAGGGGTCTCCCCCGCCCCTGGCAGTGGTTCTCCCGCTCCAGGCGGTCGGCAGCGAGCCCCTCCCCGCTCGTGGTCGGCGGTCTCAGACCCCGCTACGTTTCAGCGGCTGGTAGGGGATTCCTCCACCCCTGGCAGTGGCCCTGACCGCTCCAGGCGGTCGGTTAGGAGCCCCTTCTCCCCTCAGGGTCGGCGGCCGTTCCTCCACCCTGTCACAGCTGGACTGAGGTCTTGTAGGCCTGTTGTAAGACAGGTCCTTACCAGACATCACCGGCAACAATGTTGCCTATGGGCACAAACACACCTTCGCTGGACCAGACAGTCTCACCAGGGGTGATGGTCGGACTCACGTTTATCGCCGAAGGAATGAGCATTACACTGAGGCCTGTACTCTGGGGTGGGATCAATATGGAGGTGGAGGGTCCGTCATGGTCCGGGGCGGTGTGTCACAGCATCATCGGCCTGAGCTTGTTGTCATTACAGGCAATCTCAACGCTGTGCGTTACAGGGAAGACATCCTCCTCCCTCATGTGGAACCCTTCCTGCAGGCTCATCCTGACATGACCCTCCAGCATGGCAATGCCACCAGCCATACTGCTCATTGTGTGCGTGATTTCCTGCAAGACAGGAATGTCAGTGTTCTGCCGTGGCCAGCGAAGAGCCCGGATCTCAATTCCATTGAGCACGTCTGGGACCTCAGATCAGTGGGTGAGAGCTAGCGCCATTCCCCCCCAGAAATGTCCGGGAAACTTCTTCAGTTTATGTCTTAGTTGTTGAATCTTTTTATGTTTATACAAATATTTACACATCTTTTTTGCTGAGTTTATATGTAAATGAAATCGGAGATATACATTTTATTTGGCTTATGAGCTAAAAGGAAAGAGTGTGAATGCTTATTATAGTGCCCCCTAAAGTAGGGTTGGATGGGGATGTGTGTGCACCTGAGTAGTGGGGGATTTGGGACCATTAGGGATTTCCGTGCCATCGTGAGTACACTTGACAGCAGATAAGGGCAAACAAACAGCAGGAAGAGGATGCCAGCTTTGACGATATAGATGCTCAGCTGATATGCAAATGTCTGTCGTGTCTGAGGAATCACTTTGAAAGATAATTGAACCGCTCCTCTGTGTCGATACAGTTCACCGATCATATAAGCAGCGTGAATCGGAATGATATTTTCAATGGTTCCCGAAGCGCGAGAGGGCTGTAGATTGTTTGATATCTTTTGATATCTTTTCTACTGCTGTGAAAGTCCCTCAAAAGTGAAAAACACTAAGTTCCTGTATCTATAGAATTATATTTACTGCAAAAAACAAATGAAGATTTTTCAGAAGAATAATTCAGCTCTTTAGGTTCATTCAGCAAGTGAATGGTGACCAGTGGTGACTTTTTTTGATGCTCAAAAAAGGTAAATTTTTAAAAGTGATAAATGTGAGAAATATTGATATATTCTCCATTGTTTACATGAGATCTCGCCTTCGTCATCGTTCTTCATCAAACTGCAATCTGAGCAGCATTCATGATGTAAAACTGTATATGATCTTATATATTAGAGTCTCATAAACAAAACCAGCCGTCTACAAAGTCTATTTATAAAAATGCGGCGTAGTTTTATACATAATAGCCGAGCAGTGCGGTCAGATTTCATAAACAATCGACAAAAGCTGTTTTCACTTGCTTCGATAGGCTTGTATGATTTAATCATACTGGTGAGATTTAAGATGCCATTTATTTGATGAATATAAAACAGAAAAGTAATGTCTCTCTTTGGCGTAAGCCCCGTCTGGTGGTCCGAAGAAGTTGTACTCGGAAGCGCCATATCCTGCCGGAGATAGGAGGCAGGGGCGAGGAGCCTTCCCCCGTGCAGGACGGGACTCAACAGGTGGTGGTGGGGTGGAGGAGGTTGCCATGTTAGCACACTGAAACATCAATGTGTTCATTGTGTGATTGTGAGCAGACTTATAAAGCAACGGCTTACATGTGATTGGCTAGGAGTTACCTAGCTAATGATGCGATGATGTACAGCTGCTAGTCTTCCCGCTAGTACATATCCACACACACTTAACACACTTCTTAAGCAAGATATGTGGCATGCAAAAATGAAAACTACCATCAGACATGCATTATGTATCTCTAATGCATTCTACTGCATTACTGCATTCAAAATAAATGTAATGACAATTTTTTAGTAGTGCATCCTTTATTTTTTATTTGCATTTTCATTCACAAATAGCCAGTGTTTTGCCAATTTTGCCCTACAATGAAAGGAAGCATAGCCAAAATGGTATCGTGCACTCGGGCTTTAGACAGAGCAGAGTTGATCATACCATAGCGAACACCCTTGAGTACAGAGACACACTACCACAGCTCCCCCTAAAGTGTGGGCTACACTTTTGCTATCCGGATTACCTCTGTGTGGTGACTAAAGTCTTGTTGGAGGCACACTCGGCCTCGTGCTTAGCTAAACAAAACTTGCCCGAGCCCTGATGAACACAGGCCTGCTGGATAGGTGGTCTCTATGGGACCGGGTACAGGCCATTCTCATTCTCTCTGACGAGCGCTCCGCCATTGCGGAAGGCCCGTACATGAGCACTCTGGGACGTTTAGGGGATTCTCGGTGCGACCTGATGGATCATACATAATCCTTTGCGATACCGCGATCGCGCATTTGAAACTCCAAGTGCCGTGTTCTTCAACACACAGGAGTGGAAGTTTGTTTGGGGAAAGTATAGCTTCCTAGATTGGGTCGCTCAAGGGGTTGTTGTGGTGCAAATGGGTCCTTGTAAATCTAATTGAGATGTGAGTGTGTCTCGCTTACAGTGTTGCATACACATCTGAGATTTGGGCCTAAAATACCGACTCAAACGCTTAATCGCTAAAAAACAAATGCTTAAAACATTCATCGATTTGCCCAATTTATGACCTTAGATGTTATTCTCAACCGTAAATGGCTGGTTTTGTGTCTGGCAGTTCATTATGAAGATCACTGGCTCCTTGCTTTCTGTGTAATTAATCACATCAGTGCCTAATTACAATCCTAATTGATGTTTAAAATCACGACTCATTTCACTCATAGGGGGTTTTGGATCGCACATCATTTAGATGAATCATATTTGAGTCATATTTCTAGACAGTAGATAATATTTGGAGACCAATGGAAGGGATGAACCAGAGAAACAATGAAAGAGAAACGTGCCTCGTTATCTTTCTCAAAAATAAAGAAACATTTTAAAAAAACTATAGCACACATTCAGTTATTCACTAGAGAAACTGAACACAATGTATCATTCTTACTACGCTGAACATGTTCATGCCTCCATCATGTATATACTTGAAATTTTAAATGATGTAAATCATAATAGTTTTCTTTAATCATAGGATCATAAGTGAAGATATTAAACAATTTTACAATGGTTTAAGTTTATATGATATATTATTTATTTATGACTTATACGCATAAATTGTTGTAAATACTTATATATTGTGTACTTAATTTGTTTAGCCTATTTTTAATATTTATTCATTTCAATTTCATAACAAAATTTCATCAAATTGAATTATGCTTTATCTATTTAAGTTTTTTCAGATAACTCAATTCAATTTGATGACATTTTGTGGAATTGAAATGCATAAATCTCACTTTGTTATAAATAATGCATAAAAAATATGGGAACAAAATAACCTGTTGATGTGCGCCCCCTTTTTGAGCACAAACCATGAAATTGTCCTGAACTGAAATGGTTGTATTTACGGGACCCTTTGGAGTACGGACACAGTTGGAGTATCTTTTGAAAGAAGACACTTTGGGCTTTATTTCACAAGTTTCACAATTAATATATGTTGTTATTTGTTAAAGTTAGAGCAGCTGAAGTTTATAGTAATGGAAATATTTTGTGCTGAACATGTTTTTATAATGTAAATAAACAATAATAAAAGTGTCAAGACAACCCAGAAATACAATGTTCTCAAAGTCACGAGTCTGAAGAAGTTACGTTTCAAATTTGAAGATGATCGAATAATAAATGAGGTTCCTGCAGCTTTAAATCTCTGTAAAATCGCTGGAAGCGTCCAGAGTAAAATTAAGGCTCCGCCTCTCAAGACGACACTAAATCTGACCGCACTGCTGGACTATTATGAATAAAACTACGCCGCATTTTTATAAATAGACTTTGGAGACGGCTGGTTTTGTTTATGAGACTCTAATATATAAGATCATATACAGTTTTACAACATGAATGCTGCTCAGATTGCAGTTTGATGAAGAACGATGATGAAGGCGAGATCTCATGTAAACAATGGAGAATATATCAATATTTCTCACATTTATCACTTTTATGGACAAAAAGTGCGATTGGATGTTTATCAATGAACCCTTGTCATGGACGATTGACTCAAGTGTGTTGAACTGGATTCATCTGGCGATCGTGTTTTCATAATAAATGTCCCGTTTTAATATGGCATGTTTTCATAATAAAAGTCCCGTTTTGATATTGCATGTTTTCATAATAAAAGTCCCGTTTTGATATTGCATGTTTTCAGAATAAAAGTCCTGTTTTGATATTGCATGTTTTCAGAATAAAAGTCCCGTTTTGATATTGCATGTTTTCAGAATAAAAGTCCTGTTTTGATATTGCATGTTTTCAGAATAAAAGTCCCGTTTTGATATCGCATGTTTTCATAATAAAAGTCCCGTTTTGATATCGCATGTTTTCAGAATAAAAGTCCCGTTTTGATATTGCATGTTTTCAGAATAAAAGTCCCGTTTTGATATTGCATGTTTTCAGAATAAAAGTCCTGTTTTGATATTGTATGTTTTCAGAATAAAAGTCCCGTTTTGATATTGCATGTTTTCAGAATAAAAGTCCCGTTTTGATATTGCATGTTTTCATTTGTACTCCTGCACAAATCACTCAGTTACTGTTTCTGGAGCATTGCTGTCGTGAAACAGAGACCGGATATCAATGTTGAACCCTTTGAAAAGATGTATCATTTGTTAACGTTTTTTGTTAAGGTAAATTATATATTAAATATAAGCAGAGTGACATCACCACCGTGTGCGAGCGATTGTGTATCAACACGTTAAACGCTATATAAAAGCCACCAGGACAGCCCTAAATGCCAGAATCATGCTTTTCCTCCTTGTTTGATTGACTTAACTTTTACACAGTGGAAGGAGAATGGCTCTCAAAACATGAAAGACATGTATATAGATGGGACATTTGCCTCATTTGAACAATTAAGAATGGTTTCTTCAGACACTTACAAGTTAGGGATTTCATGAGGAAACTTTTGAGTTAAATTTTGGTGTGATTTTTCAACATTTTTCAAAAGTCTAATCCTTTACAGATACAACCACAAGCCTGAGCTCATACTAGGACAGTTTATTAGTGCTGTTGGATCCAAAAATGGTCTCCTACTCACTGGTGTGTGAACTAATATGGCATTCAAACTTCCATGAGATCTCTGGCTCCGCTGGATTTTCAATCATTCCTTAAACTTTAAATCATTGAAGCCCAATTCTGAATATTTTCAGCTAAACCAAATATGATTTAGACACAGTATTAATTAAATTAGGAATAATCACAGATAGTCACACTTTATGCATGAATTCGTCAGCGCCAGGGGTCAGCTAGCCTGGAATACTGTTCATTATGTATTTCAAGATGTCCCCCGACTTTGTCAAATACCCTGGGTGTCTCATTGTTAATGTATCTCACCCTCGCCAATGCCTGTATGTTTGCGGGATCTTCAGCCCACACTTCAAACTTTGGCACTAACTTCATTTTCCACAATCGCAAAACCAGCCTCATAGCAATTATCTAACCTAAAAATATAGCTTGTCTTTCATATTTGTCAGTCATCCATAATTTGCTGGAGATGCCAAGTATAACTGCGAGTGGGCAAGGTTCAAGATTATTTTATAATGCTTTAGAAAAACAGTCAAATATACTTTTCCAATAATCTTGTAACTTAGTGCATAACCAGAGTAAGTGCATTAGAGTTCCCTTTGCTACCTTACATATGCTGCAGAGTGGAGAGACATCTAGAGAAACGTTGTGTAGCTTCACTTTACATTTACATTTACATTTATGCATTTGGCAGATGCTTTTATCCAAAGCGACTTACAGTGCACTTATTACAGGGACAATCCCCCCGGAGCAACCTGGAGTTAAGTGCCTTGCTCAAGGACACAATGGTGGTGACTGTGGGGATGAACCAGCAACCTTCTGATTACCGGTTATGTGCTTTAGCCCACTACGCCACCACCACTCTAGTAAGCTTTAGATAAACATAGTCTGTGCACAGTTTTGAACCGAATCAAATTGTGCCACTGACATGTGTATTCTCAAGGCATTCTTCCCAAATGTCTGCATCAATCTCTAAACCCCATTTTTGTTTCCCTGGAAAACTGTCTGGAATTTTCACGATAGCTGAAGAGCTTATGGGAAAGCAATCATTTTAGTCACCAATTTGAGAGTAGTTCTTTCAAACTCAAACTGTTTAAGGCCATGCTAATTCCCCCCCCCCCCAAATCAACACAGAATGCAGAAAACGGTCCGGGCCTGGTCATGGGGCACAACACGGGTCTGTGACCCCCACAGTCCATTACAACGGCGACTCGGTAAGGATACATTTCCAATGATCACGCACCACAGAGCGCGTAATGACAGAGGAAAAGATCGGCTTGAGACTGTGATTACAGGAACCTTGATGAGATGATAAAAAAAGAAATTCAGTCTTAATTAACAGACTCCTTCATTCGTCACATTAGTCATGTTTAGCTTCCCCTCCTTTCGAGTTTAATGCTCAAACAAAACGAATATCCTACTTTGTAAATTCCAGAAGTGCAGTTTACACATTTTTGGGTAATCCTCCGTTAATTAACAACTTTAGAAGTGTCTAAACAATTTGCATCGTTTTGTTTTTACCTTTAGATTATATCTAGTTTGTAGTTGCTATTTAGGTCCTTTTTTTTTTTTTTTTTATTAATGCGTGTTTTGCTAATGTGATTATTCGGTTTATAAAATGCTTTATCGAGTGTATATAACTGCAAGCGGGAGGGATGTTTCATGCAGCGTCCTTATTTAATGCTTCACGTGAGCAACACATTATCATGCTAATTGTGTTATGCTAATACAAGTGCCTTCAATAAACAAACGTGTTGTGTGCTTTTTTTTATTTTATAGAAAGGCACCAAGAAATCACGTGTTTTGGTTTGCTCCAATTTGCACAGATGTGTCCAAGCTTCTGTTTTGCACACAACAAAAGTAGATGCCTCTAAAAGGATCAAAAAAAGCACCATAAAAGTGTTGTAAAAGTATTTGATTTGTTTTCAATGACAATGAAAGTGGATGAAGCTTTTACTGTCAAACTTCAAAAAGCACTATAAATCCCAACCCGTGGCGTAGGGAGGCGACCCTCTCGTCCACCAGGGTAAACTCCAACGTAGCAGTGCTCAGCCGGGGACTCGTGAGTATCCCCACACCTGTCCTTCGTCTCACACCATCCCCTATCCAGGAGTACGGATTCAGAGCCAAGACTGTGCGTAGAAGTAAGCCCCACCAGATCCAACTGGTAGCGCTCCACCTCCCTCACCTTTTCCGGCTCTTTCCCTTCCACCAGCGTGGTGACGTTCCACATCCCCAGAGCTAGCCTTTGCTGCCTGGGTCTGGTCTGTCGAGACCCCCTGGCCTTCACTGCCACCCATATGGCAGCGCACCCGACTCCTGTGGTTTCTCCAATGGGTGGTGGGCCCAAGGGATGTAGAGGGGGGTGTCACGTCGTTTCTTTGGGCTGTCCCTGGCCAGGCTCCGTGGCAAGCCCAGCCACCAGGCACTCGCCAACGAGCCCTCCATCTGGGCCTGTCTGGGCCTTCGGGCAGGGTAAATCCTCCTCTTCCCGTTATTTCCATGGAACCATTCGTGAATTCGTGAACCATTCTAATTCTGGCCCCTCACCTGAGACCACTTTGCTTTGGGAGACCCTACCAGGAGCAGCTGGCTCCAGACATCTCAGCCCTCAGGTTCATAAGGGCACACAAACTTCTCCACCATGATAAGGAGATGGTTCCCGGAGAGGATTTTTTAATTATGGTGGCTTGACAAATGAGTCAAAATACTGTTATTTTTCAAACTTTGTTTCACATTTTTTTTTAAAAATCCCTAAACTGAGATCAAAAATATTTAACACTACCACTAAGTTCTCCTCCTAGAACTTTTAAACTTAATCCCCTAAATCTGGCACAGACCTTCAGACTGTTCTGAAATAGCGCCTTTTCTAGCTAATCGGACTTTGCACAAGCGGACAATCAAATATCTGAAAAATCCCATTGATTTACATTGATGGAATGTTCAAACAGGCCAACGGAATGCTCATGAATTCCAAACTGTAAGTGTCAAAAATTCAAATGTAAACAAACCCTCAAAAGTTCTAAAAACAGCGTTCCAAACGGCACACTTGGGCATTTTATAGTGTAAGTAGTGCGAGCAGTATGTTAGCACTGAAAATGCAGCCAAAAGATGTGTACTTTAAAGCAGGGGTTCCCAACCTTTTTTGTTGCAGGGACCAGCATATTCATAAAAAAAATTCCAGGGACCAGTTGTCAATTTTAATGCCTCAAATTTAAGATGCATCGTTTGGATTTGGAACATATCACTGTGTAAAACAGTAACAGCCAATCATTTATTTGCATATAATGAACTAGGTGGCAACAAAGGCTACTTGTATGAATATACCAATCTTTTTAAACTTTCAGACCGGTTCACAAAATGTTTCCCTTTTCTCCCATACAATTAGGTCTACTTCAAAAGCAACTCACACAACACTCACTCACTAGCAGGTGGCAGTAATGGCAAATTGTATGAAAATACCAGTCCATTTCACCTGTCAAATCTCTCCAGAACCACTAAAGACAGTCACTTCAAGAGCAACTTAGTGTTTTTACTCACCAACAGGTGACAACAAAGGCTAATTGTATGAAAATAAGAGCCAGTTTCAACAGTCAGACAGTTTCAGAATACAATAGCAAACACACAGTGATTTCAGACAATCATTTTTAAAAGTATAAAATTAGAGATTAATCTAAAAAACAAAAACAAAAAAAAGAGCCGGCAAATTAGCTCTTCTCCGATTAAGTTTTTTTTTAACTTTAGCTATTCGGTGAGCAACCAGATATGACGCCTTAGTTGCAGCTACGTTTACTGATGTTGAGGATATCAAAACTTGCCGCTGAGCGTCCAACTCACGTTTCTTTCTTTCGAAAAACTCCTCCGTTTGTCTTTGAGAGTTGGGTGTTTGGTGTTTAAGTGCCGCTGAAGTTTTGACGGCTTCATTGCAGAGTTTTTCACCACAAATAACACACAACGGATTTGGCGCACGGAATCGCCTGTTGTCGTAAATCCATACCTAATGTATGAGGTATCGTATTTACGATTGAAGCTTGACTTTTTTTCTCTCTCTCTCTCTCTCTCTCTCGCTATTTTCGAGTTGGTCATCGCCTTTCCTTTTACCAGAACTGTCCACAATGAAATTAGCCATTGAAGTTTGCTGAGGCCCGCTCATCTTTCCACATACTTCTCTGTCACTTCAGGTGCACCGGTCCGCGCTTTTTTTGCAGTCCGTTCAGATACGACGCGTTGCTAAGCAATCGCAAGGCGCTCAAAGAAACACATTTTAATCTATTTATTGTTTATATTTTGGATTAAATAACATGACATGTAAGACTCATATCACTTAAAAAAAGCATTTAAAAAAGACAATTCTTCTTCTTCTTATTATTATTATAAAATATATATATATATATATATATTCTGGGAATATTTCAAGGCCCGGTACTAACGGGTCCACGGACCGGCACCGGTCCGGGGACCGGGGGTTGGGAATCACTGCTTTAAAGTACCCGGATGATGCACTTTTTCAACCGTCAAAACGGAGCGTGGAATGCTGGACACTTCATGCACTCAGCACATGCGGCTTGCCATACATAGGCTTGCCGCTCTCTATCCATCTGATGATCTGACGGTTTATCTAACTATCTATCTAGCTGCTTGTTTGGCTACTCTGTAATGTGAAGACTCTGTCAAGCCATCATCAAAGTTGGTCTTGGCAAAATTGACCTAGTTACCGATATACAGCTGTACTGTGGGAATACAGTTGTTTATGTGTTCATTTGATTTATTTGACACCAGTAACAAAGTGAACTGTGTGATGTGTATGATCTGTGAAAATTCAATAAAAACTGTGGCACAACATGGGAGAAGCATTAAGCATTACTTGTATCTGCATCAAAAGGACATTTGAACAAAAATACAGCGAGATGACACTCACACGAGTTGAACAAACGTCAACATGATCTCTCTCTCTCTCTGGCTCGAAGCCGATAACGATCACATCAGATATTTCCTGAAGTGAATTGTCATGTAGCATCAGTGCTAGCCTAACGGGCATGACATAGCGTGACTGTCAAGAAGAGTTTCTTTTGACACTTTCATGTCACGTGCAGTGAATCTGCGTTTGAAAACAGAGTTTTGCTCCTTGTTGTATTTGTTACTTTAAGTGAGCTAGTGCAACACTTCATTTTACTTTATGTATTGTGTGCATTCAATTTAAGTTCACTTAAAGGAATGTTCTAGGATCAGTACAAGTTAAGCTCAATCGACAGCAATGGTGGCATAATGTGGCATAACCACAAAAAAAAAAATTTGACTCGTACCTCCATTTTTTAAATAATAAAAAAAGCAAAAATCGAGGTTCCAGTGAGGCACTTACAAAGGAAGTGAATGGGGGCAAATTTTTGGAGGGTTGGAAACACAGAAATGAGAAGTATATAATTTTACAAAAGCACTTACATGAATTCTTCTGTTTAAACTTGAGTATTACTTGAGCTGTAAACAGGGCTGGACTGGTAATCTGGCATACCGGACATTTTCCCGGTGGGCCGACGCACGTTGGGGCCAATTAGGGGCGGACTGGCCATTGGGAGAACCGAGCGGGCTGGTGGGTCAGCCACGAAACGGGCCGAATGGGCCGCGATACACTAAAATGAGCCGCCGCATTATGCATCGAATTAGCCAGTTTCACTTCCCATTCCAGCCCTGGCTATAAAGTTGTTTAAATTGTTGTTGTTGTTTTAGAGGTTTAGGGGTTTGCGGCCTTACATCGTCATGGCTACAAAGTTGTTAGATTAGATATAACTTGCTACGAAAAGGGAGTGATTTTATCACACTAAAATCATATTAACACACACATTGTTTACGTCTTGTGTCTATAGTTTTGAAACGGTGATTATTTTAACGTTTACCAATTGACCCCATTGACTTCCATCGTAAGTGTCTCACTGGAACACACATTTAGGCTTTTTTTTTTTTTTTAAAGAGAAGGAGGGACGAGTTTAGGTGCTGTGTTTGGTGTACATTTGTGTTTTGTGTAATTTGAGTGTATATATATATATATAATATAATTGCATTCATTGTTCATTGAATACGTTTACTTTTTATTAAGTGGTCTTAAACTCTACCGGCTTCAACCAAGAGTTAACTACAAAGCCATGCAGAGACTTGACATTAAATTCAAATGAAAGTGTGTTAAGTTTTCAATTTTAAGACTTCTGTCTTTCCCTGTTTCATTTGCAGAGACAACTACAAGTAAGACATTCATAGGATTATTTCCTGAAGAGCGCTGTTGGGACGGATTGTTCATCAAGGTACAAGCTACTCAATTTAGACTAGTTAAACTACAGTCAATTTACCTTTTTGAAAATGTAGTTAGCAACATTACAAGCTTCTAACCAAGTCCTCTGAAGTCATATTGTCATGTGTATTTGGTTGGTTCAAATTTCTAGTTCCTGTTTCATGTCATGTGGTTCCCTTGCCCATGTATTTAAGCCTCATGTTTGCCATTGTCAGGTATTGTTTGACTCTGAAAGTCAAGTCAAGTTATAGCCAAGTTTATGTGTTTGTTTCGTTCACGTTTAGAGTTGGGGTTTCTGGATCATCGTCATCATCATCATCGTCTTTGTCATTGCCAGCGACATCGTTTCACATATTATGTCATGTGAGTCATCCAGGGCATTTTTTAACCAACCAAAAAAAAGAATTATAATTTTTTTGTTAATGCCGAGGTAAAACAGTATATTACAAAGTATAATGTTAGAAATTGACACGAAATAGTTTTCAAAATGGACTGCTAAATAAGGCGGAAATGCATCAACACAGTCTGCGTAAAGGGTTTATTATCAGTGAATGACAGCTTAAAATTCGGTCTGTACGGACTACTTTCATGATACTTAAATTATGTTTTTTGTGCTTTTTGGAGCATGGCAGACATAGTCACTATGAAGTGCTGTATGGAAAAGTGTGTGAAATGCTTAAAAATAATTTGTTTCACAGAAAAATAACAGTGTGTTTGGAACGACATGATGGTGAGTACATAATGGCAGAACTGTCCATTTTTTCTGATTTATTTCTTTAACAATGGGCCACTAAGAAGTTAGAGACCTCGCTTTACTCGCTTCACAGCAACGTTTTAATTAGAGACTCACCTGTTATATTCCATAGAGAATACTGTGTGTGTGTGTGTGTGTGTGTGTGTTTGTGTGTGTGAGAGAGAGAGAGACAAGTGTTTAATCAACACAACTTTCCCTCATCATTTAATTCACTTGTCCTACCTTTCTCTCAGTTCAGAAAATAGTGTTGCACATTAGCACTTGTGCCGCCCTCTAATTAGCAACGGACTCTTTGATCTAATATTTCCCACCTCTGTTTGCCTGTGAAGAGTCGTTTATTAAGCTGCAGACACACAAAGCTGCTGTGAATGACCCTATCTGCCCGAACTCTCCATTCACATATACATGAATTCCATGAGGTTTCTGAACCCTTTAACGCTTACCCCGGGTCTTTAATGACCCGACCTGGGACCTCATTCCACCCCCTGTACCCCTGACATTGCTATTTGACAAAGCAGCAACGTGGAAGTAAACTATAGCAAGTGTAACACATGAACAGCATGATTTGGATATTGTCATTTGGGTGTACTGCTACAATGATGAAAGAGGTGCCTTAGAAAATGCAGATTTATAGTGGATGTGCAGCTCAATATAAGTTGCATGAGGTAATGAATCCCGTTCGATCATTTGTTGCATCATCTCTTTGATATATGATAAATAATTCTGTTATTTTCGAATTGTCTGAAAAATGTTTTGAAAATGTGAAATTATTGGTGGTGTCTGTGGGGATCAAACCAGCAACCTTCTGATTACCAGTGATGTGTTTTAGCCCACTATGCCACCACCACTCTGATCCATTTGTGATAGATATACATGCCGAGTCGCTAGAGACCTGAGCATGTCATGATGTTTGGTGAAACACCCCATGCATTTCAGGGTTCAAATGAAAATTCTGTTACTCACGCTCATGTTGTTCCAAACCCGTATCAATTTCTTTCTTCTTTCTGGGACACAAAAGGCGTGCCCATTAGCACATGCAGCGCGTATCCTCATCTTCATCTTTTGCGAAACATGAAACTCACCATCTGTTGAACATACCATATAAACTGTATCCCAAAACTTAATTTGGTGAATGCTTACATGTAGTGCATCAATGGCGCCAAGTCTTCATCTCTGCTTTTGGACTAATGGACCGTTATTAATTCGTAATGTTTTAAAAGACACATATGAAGCTTAGACATAATTTATTTATTGATTGTTGAGTTCACGTCGATTTTAATTTAATGTGACAAGCCAAACTGACTTTTAATCATGTGCTTGATATGAATAAAATATATCTATTATTCTATTTTCACTAGTTAAAATGCGAATCCTTGAAAACAACTATTAATAATGCTAATTCTGACATCTGTAATGTTATTTGAACTTCAGGAGTTAGAAAGACTTTTAAGATGTCTTTAATTACACTTAAATGCATTCAGATATTCCAGATATCTGAAATACCAAATCTAACAGATTGAAATAAATATGCAGATAAATTAGCATTTCACATCTCAAACTACCAGCATTACAAGTTGCAATTCAGTTGATGATATCAGGAATGCATTAGTAATATAAATGTTATAAATGTAATTATTGATAGAAAAAAAATATGATTTTTGACTTGTAAGAAGAGCGTAGCATGTTTATGTACTTCGGATGTCAACTAGTAAAAAATTAATTATAAATATCTGTAATTGCATTTTTGAACAGGAATGAATGACAAAATGCCATTGCAGATGTAAATATATATATATATATATATATATATATATATATATATATATATATACAGTATATATATATATATATATATATATATATATATATATATATATATATATATATATATGTATATGTATTATATATCTTGATATCTGCGAGTAATTATGAGATTTTTGATATCAAGAATGACCATTTTCATTAGTGCAAACCTAATTAATAAGAATTAGTTTAATAACTAGTGAAAATGTTCTTATAGATATCTGTGATTCATATCCTGCATGAGGGTTTGCAAAGTGTAATATAGGTTGACTTCTACTGTTAAGCTCCAAAATGACAATAAAAGCACCATTAATATATCCATTGAAAAAGTAGTCCATACGACTCATGTGCGATAATGTGTGTGTATATATATACACACACACAGCTGTGGCCAAAAGTATTGTCAGTGACATAAATTTAGTGTTTTGCTGGATATCAGCTGGGCCAAATCCTGACTGATGGCGATCCATTCTTGCTTTATTAGTGCTCAGAGTTGATCACAATTTGTGGGCTTCTGTTGGTCCACTCGCCTTTTGAGGATTGACCACAGGTTCTCTATGGGATTAAGATCTGGGGAGTTGCCTGGCCAAGGATCCAAAAATTCTGTGTAATGATCTCCGAGCCACTTCATTATCACTCTTGCCTTGTGACATGGTGCACCATCATGCAGGAAAATGCACGGATCATCACCAAATTGCTCCTGAATCGTTGGGAGAAGTTGCTCTTGCAGGACGTTTTGATACCATTCTTTATTTATAGCAGTGTTTTGTGCAGGATTGTGAGCGAGCCCACTCCCTGAGATGAAAAGCAACCCCACACATGGATGGTCTCAGGATGCTTCACTGTTGGCACGACACAGGACTCATGGTAGCGTTCACCTTTTCTTCTCCGGACTATCGATTTTCCAGATGTCCCAAACAGTCGGAAGGGGGGAAAATAACTTTGCACCAGTCTTCTGCTGTCCAATCCTTGTACTTCCTGCAGAATTTCAGTCTGTCCTTGATGTTTTTCTTGGAGAGAAGTGGCGTCTTTGCTGCCCTTCTTGACACAAGGCCATTGTCCAAAAGTCTTCGCCTCCCTTTGCGTGCAGATGCACTCACACCAACCTGCTGCCAGTATTGCACAATCTCTGCACCGGTGGTGACACGTTCTTTAGCTGAATCCTCAGGAGGCGGCCGCCCTAGCGCTTGCTGGACACTCTAAGACGTCCTGAAGCATTCTTCACTGCAGTTGAATCTCTCTCCTTGAAGTTCTTGATGATCTGGTAAATGGTTCTTTCAGGTGAAATATTCTTTGCAGCAATTTCCTTGCATGTGAGGCCATTTTGATGCAAAGCGATGATGGCTGCACGTCTTTCTTTAGAGGTAACCATTGCTAACAAGAACACAATGATTGGAAGCACTTCTTCCCTCCTTTTATAGCAATCAGTCTGCTCTTATCATCCAATCAGAATGATCGAGTGATGTCACCTGACTAGTGCTCATTCACACTTTCACAGATGCTGCTGATATGATTAGTGAAATGATGTTAGCTGGTCATTTTGTGCCAGGGCCAAAAAACTGTGAAATTTGGGTTTTTGTGATAAAGTACATTTTTTTGGCCAATGAAGCTTTTTGCAATTATTTAAAATGCATCTGATCACTCTAGAAACAATGTGAATCAACAACTGAAGCAGAAAAATTTGCGAAACACAAAATTGATGTCACTGCCAATACTTTTGGCCACGGCTGTACACTTATAACTGTCTTTGCATATTAAACCCAGAAGAAAAAAATATTTTCGAACATATTTTAACATTGAAAAATGACACACATCACCTTTAACACAAAGCATTCTGTGAAAGTGAGGCCTGTTTCATACAGCGACTTCATCTTGAACATAAATGTTCATTTTCATGCGAGCATGCAGCAGTTCCCCCAGGTGGCCTTGGTAGGATGAAAGACACCAGAATTGATTTTTTTTTCTCCTTTTTTGACTGACAGTACAATGGCATGGCTCTGCCACTGGGAAACAGACTCAGCCGGAAAATAAAAGTTGAAACCGGAGAAAGCCATTGAACATAAAAGTGTATGGCACAGCTCTGTACATGAATTGTACAACCATTGGTGGCTTCAAAACTTTGTTTTAGGGCTTGAACAGAAATGATTGTTGCTGCATTGTCCTCGGGCTTGTCGCCTGGGTCGAGACTCCATTAAGGTGATTTGAGAAATGCCTGAGCTGGAAAAGCATTGCACAAAAGGTCTTGACTGTTTGAGAGCTAGCCATTGATTGCCATTGTGAATAATTTTTTTCTCTATTGAGTAATAACTCCACACAAGACGGTTCATTAGGCAACACAATTTACAGTGTGTCACTCCTGTGAAAAATCAAGGGAGGTAACAGAATCTAGCCTAACCTGTCAAGAATTCGTCCAGGTTATATTGCACCCCAATGACAAAAGAAAGAAACACAAAATAGCATAGAGTAAATAGCGAGTAAAGACGCTGACTACCAACCTTGGAGTACGCGAGTTCACATCCAGGGTGTGCTGAGTGACTCCAGCCAGATCTCCTAAGCAACCAAAATGGCCCGGTTGCTAGGGAGGGTAGAGTCACATGGGGTGACCTCCTCGTGGTCGCTATAATGTGGTTCGCTCTCGGTGGGGCGCGTGGTGAGTTGTGCGTGGACGCCATGGAGAATATAGCGTGAAGCCTCCACACGCGTTATGTCTCCGCGGTAACGCAATCAACAATTGCTATTTTGTGTTTAAATTTTGTATTTTTATGTGGCTCTTTGTAGGTCTCATGTCAGTCAACACTAGAAGCACTAAAACTACAAGTCAAACGGCATATTATCGGTCCATAAACATTTACTTATGACATCTAAACACTTTTACTACAGTGCATGACTTATTTTAATGTTTGCATTACATAAACAACTACATTTACAAGCTTGTTGGAGTGTGATCAAATTGCGCAATAGCTCAATTTGCATGCGTCCTGAAGTGAACGTGTCATAGAAGCACCACAAAATGACGCATTTATGTTTTATATCACACAGTTGTAGGATTCGAACCAGCGTCGCCAGATTGGGAGGCGAATGATCTAAAGATGAGGTTAAAGGCTACAGCATCTAGTGAGGTTTACACACTGCACAGCATCAGCTGGCTACTCTTACACCCCCCAAATCTCACTCCAATCCGGGTCATGGCACAACTGTAACCAGTCCTATTCAACCCGCTTCAAACGGGATTAGAACTGGCGTCGCTATCATGGGAGGTGGATGCTCTAATAATCATGTATCATACACAGGGTTGGGGAGTAACTAAATACAAGTAACTGGATTACATATTTAAAATACAAAATACAAGTAACCGTAATCCACTACAGTTACAATTTAAATCGTTGATAATAAGTGTACAGTTACATTTAAAAAAGTATTTCGATTACTGAAGAGATTACTTTGCATTTTATTGTCATTTATTTAATTTAATATTTAGTCCTTTCAGATGGAAAACATTTATACATATAAATGATGCGATCCGAAGTGCATTTGAACAGAGGTGAAACACTTTCTTATGATGCGTGACATTCATACGAGGAGACGGAGAAGTACGTTTGAAGTAAGTTTGGAGCAGAAGAAATAGAAATAAACCTTGTGAAAATTGTTAGCTTTATGCTAAGCTAAAATGCTATTTCTAGCCATTTTACATGCACACATGATCATATTATTTTATCAAGAAAATTCACATTACATCATCATTTCTTTTTCTAGTAAGACCTTTGATATTAGGGCAAAAATCATATTCTTGATGATCATTTTTGTATTGTTTTCCTGTAAAAATATCAGTTTCATTGATCTTGTTTTAGAAACAACACTGCATATGATATTTATGTTTTTCAGAGAATGTATTTTTATTGTGTATTTTGAGTTTTTATAGTCAAAACAAGTGAAAAAAAATCAACCAGTGCTGAAGAAGTAATCCAAAGTATTTAGATTACATTACTGACCTTGAGTAATCTAACCGAATACATTACAGATTACATTTTACAGCATGTATTCTGTCATCTGTAGTGGAGCACATTTCAAAAGTAACCCTCCCAACCATGTTTCATATATATAAAATATATTGCAAAACTGCTGCAAATGTCCTTGTTGTGAAAACATGAGCTCTTTTAAAAATAGCAAAAAAATGAATCTTCTTCTATTATTAGCTACTTTTCATATGACTGTATTTTTAATGCTTCATACTTTAGAGGCTGGTATTTATTTACAGTATTATGTATGTGGCATGTAGCGCATTTTACGCTGTATTCACAACGCAAGTTACGCATTCTGACTAGCACATTCTGACTAGCGCATTTAGCTGATGTTCAGCTGTTTTCATTCACATTGCTCAGTTCTTTCTAAATGTGAGGCCTGGGTAACTCAGTGAGTAAAGACGCTGACTACCACCCCTGGAGTACGCAAGTTCACATCCAGGACGTGCTGAGGGACTCCAGCCAGGTCTCCTAAGCAACCAAATTGTCCCGGTTGCTAGGAAGGGTAGAGTCACATGGGGTAACCTCCTCGTGGTCGCTATAATGTGGTTCTCGCTCTCGGTGGGGCGCGTGGTGAGTTGTGCGTGGATGCCGCGGAGAATAGCGTGAAGCCTCGTCACGCGTTATGTCTCCGCGGTAACTCAATCAACAAGCCACGTGATAAGATGCACGGATTGATGGTCTCAGATGTGGAGGTAACTGAGATTCATCCTCCGCCACCCGGATTGACGCGAGTCACTACGCCACCACGAGGACTTCTAGTATACCAAATTGGAGAGACAAAAAATTATATTTCTAAATGTTTCTCATTATATCTTGAAATATAATTTTTTTCCCCCGTCATATTTTCACCAACAGTACATTTGACATAAAATAGTTTTATTATGGTCATGAGCCATCTTTTTTGCTTTCGTCTTTGATATTTGCGATAAAAACCTATTTCTATCGGGAAGACTCGCAGGCTTGAGTGAGGTTTAAGATGCCATTTATTTGATGAATGTAGAACAGAAAAGTAATGTCTCTCTTTGGCGTAAGCCCTGTCCGGCGGTCCGAGGGAGTTGTACTCGGAACCATCATATCCTGCCGGAGATAGGAGGCAGGGGCGAGGAGCCTACCCCCGTGTGGGACGGGGCTCAACTGGTGGTGGTGGGGTGGTGGAGGTTGCCATCATAGCGCACTGAAACAACAATGTGATAGATTGGGAGCAAACTTATAAAGCAATGGCTTACCTGCGATTGGCTAGGAATTACCCAGCTAATAGTGTGATGATGTACAGCTGCTAGTCTTCCCGCTAGAACTACGCTGCGCTCACATTTTTTGTCAATAATTTCATTCACTAGATTAATTAAAAAAGGGAGGTCGCTTTTTTTAAAATTTAAAACCAGATAGAGCGTTAACCCTGAAAACCTCCTCTGTTTAGGAGAAAATACAACTCGCTATTAGCGCCACTCAGTGGACATCTCACCTCGAACGTGTAATGCCGCGATTACATATAAAGTCAATGCGAAGATGCGAATAGACGTGAATTCGTGGCGGGCGTCGCGAATGAAGCGAATGGCGTGACTCGAAATTTTTAAACTTGAGCGAAAAATCCGCATGACGCGTTGTGGCGAAAGCCATCAGCATTAAGATTATCCAGATGTTATTCTCAAACATGACCGCCACGGTCATGGTTTTTTTAAAGGTGATCTGTCTGAGCATTTTGATTGGATTGATGATACATTTTTATTAAAAAAATATAGCAAGTTATAGTTTTCTCTTAGGGCTAGAGTTTATCTGTCGTAATTATACAAATGTATGTTGTACTGTATGTGCCCATTTAGCGAAGTGAACGTCTGTATGTGTGTGCCCATGTGTGCCAGCTTGCAGATGAACTTTATAATCTTAATCATCAGAACTATCATTAGGCCGTTTACATGCGCCTCTCTCACAGCTTGATAAATGTAATTCCATTCTCCCACCAGCTGCTCCGCGTACCGTCAGAAAGGATTGATTTAAACGCAAACATGTGATTATTTATTCACTTTCTCATAAATAACCGCCTCACACTCGCAAACAGCTAAACACGTCCAAAACAGGTCCATCTTTATTACTGTTATTCACATTAATGGCTTCCCTTGAACTCCCAGTGTGCACTGCACATATAACCAAATCTGCGCTGAGCCGCGGCCGCTATCAAGACAAATGAAGTTCTCGCGAACAGCGCACCGGAGAGAGTCACATTCATTACTACGGGCTTCTCATTCCTATCCTACTCGATATTAAATAATGGCTGTTTTTCTGTTTGTTTGGTTTTTTTACACACATAGCTGTAGGTAAAAAATGGTTGAAAGTGCGCAAAAGATTAATCACAGAAACCATATTACTGTGATGGGAATTAATGTGACTAAGACTTGCCCGTGATGAATTGTCACATGAAATGTGAGTGGGAAAAAATGGGAAAGGAGAGGGGGAAAAGCATTCCTGTGACAAAGACAAGTCAGCAAATTCTCTGTGTTGCCCAGCGGAGTGCGTTTTTCTTCATTTATTTACAGCTGTCAGCTATAGCAGCAGTCGGTGTGTAGCGTTACACAGCCAGGGCATAAAATAAGATGACTGCAAGCTGGTTCTCGCTTATGATTATGAAACGGCACATTAAAAGATCCCAGGTCATCTGTCGCTCAAGTCGCAGTTTAACTCCCAATAAAATGCTTATGTTCACATTAGCGCTCTGAACTGTGGGTGAGTTCCCCTGTTGCTGTCGGGTGGCGAATAAAGAGATTGTACGTATTCCCAGGATGGGACCAACTGTTTTAAACCCAAATGGTTTGATTGGTGTTAATGGAAAAGTGCTTAAAAGTAAAGAAAATTACACATTTGTACAAGGGAAAGCATCTTCCATTACTGCACCTTTTTTACTTTATGTTAGTTGCTTATTGCGAACGTTTTATTGGTGCATCTTTTCATACAATGAAAGTGAATGGTGACTGAGGCTTAACATCTTATTTTGTGTTGCACTGAAGAAATAAAGGGGGGTTTGGAACAACACAATAATGGGAGAAACGTGCATCAGGTTGTTCCTGGCAAGGTATGGTTAGGATTAGCGTGGGGGGTATCTAGGGTGGTAAGGGCATCTACTGCCTGCCAGGAACAGACTGAGGCACCTTTGTACAATGGCTGTCAATCTCAACTTTGACTTTCACATTCTTCTTCTTGTGTTTTTGGTGATTCACATTTATCATGCATATCATCCATGACCCCTACTGGGTGGGGAGGAGAATTTCTAGCAAAAACTTAAATAAGGATTTTTTTTTTTCGCCCACACCTATCATATCACTTCTGAAAATATGGATTAAAGATGTTTTTTCACAGCTATTCAGAGGTAGCCCAGAATAATTGTGAAATAATGCAAAACGTGTTGCGAAGGAATGCATAACTATTTTAAAAAAATTATTTCCCTTCCTGACCACTAGGGGCTCTGTTGTTAAACGACTTGTTTTACTATTTGCCAAAAAATTAATGTATCCAACTAGAATCTGTATAGTTGTTTGTTGTCTGAACAGCAAAGACAAGACAACACATGACATCGTCATGATTACTAACGTAACCTCCGTTCCTTGATGGAGGGAATGAGAAGTTGTGTCCATGTAGTGACACTAAGGGTCGCTCCTGGGAGCCTCAGAGATCTCTCATCTTTAAGAAAAGGCCAAAGAAAATAGGAGAGTGGAATTTGCATGCCAGATCCCAGATATACGGGTATATAAGGAGCTGGAATGCAAACACTCATTCAGGTTTTGCACTGAGGAGCCGATTACAAGGTCCTGGCCATTTTAGTGGGTAGTTCAGTGTTGTGGCAAGAGACATATCATGGCGTAGTGACACTAGGGGTCCCTATGGAATGCCACAACAACTGAACTGACTGGCAGTGTGAGATGGGTAGAACTCAGTGTGCCTCGTAGCCAGCGCACCAGGCCATCACATAATTACCCCCACCACACTCGTAGGCATCAAATGGTCCCCTGCACCTTGGGGACAAGTCAACTGCCCAAAAATAAGGACCGGCTGACCCAGCCACGGCCTCTTCTCTTTTTTTCCCCCCAAAAGGAATGAAATCATTCAGCTGGGGCCCATATAAGTTCCATATTGGGGGTGTCCCGCCAAAGAGGAGGCCACCACACCCCGACCAGAGAGGGGGAGGGGGGGGGCTTTAGAGTGGGAATACGTGAACGCGACTGGGAGAAGGATTTTTTTATATAGACTGAATGAATTTCAATCTGAATGGTCAGATCAGATTTCAAATATTTTTTTGCATCATTTGGTAAAAATTGTGTATGTGACATCATAGTAGAACTGGGTGCGGTGTGAACAAAGCATTAGAAAGCCAAATATTTGTACTCACATTGACAAATTCCTATATTTCGAAATTTTAACTCTCTTTGATTTGTGACGAAGTCAAGACCTCTCTGGGTCATTGGAGCCCATTTGAAGCATGGATAAAAGCCCAAAGGTATTTATAGTAACCCCTGAACAAGGTGCTACAAAACTGGGTTATTTTTTGGGCCGTTGTTCGTCACAGAGGTATTTGCTGGTGTACAAGGTGATCCAAGATGCAAGTACTCCTGCCGCTTTGTTCTGTTTGACAGAGCTAAGGATGAGCGACCAATGACACGGAAGAAATGAGTTCTGTTGGATTGCGTCTGGAAAGCTATAAGGTAGAAAACTTGAGAGAGAAAAAGTGGAAGTCAGGGATGACAGAATTTATGTCCATTAGTCTCATAATTTGCACATTGTACATTTCAAAGTCGCTTACCATTTCTCAGTGGTCTGTGATGTCCGGTCCTCAGGGCCATTGCAGTGGACAGCTGGGAGGCGAAGCAGAAGAACAGGGCCATATTGATCAGGCCCAGACTGTGGAACTAGTGAACTGAAAACATCAATGATGGAGTGCATGAGTGCCTCTTCACTGAACAACAGGTCACAAGGTAATCGTTGCACTATTCCAAAAACTGCAAGCCTGCCGAGACCCCCCCAATCTCTGTATCTTCCTTGTTTGAGCTTTTTGAGTGAGTGGATTATCTTAAAGATCAGCACTGATCTTTCAAGCACACCCGGTCAATGATTTTCATAGTGTAAAGTAACTTTTTTAATTAAGTGAAGGTTGGTTAGTTGAGGATTGAAGAAAGGACGTCACAGCAACCGTACGCTTCTTCAGTGGCCTTGGTTTCCGGAAGTATTTTTCCTTTTCATTTTCTCCAAAACAATCTTCAAGAAAGAGTTCTATGCCTTGAACCAGACCAACCAGCTCTGAGATGAATCACAACATTACAAGCTTTGATTTGAAACACAAAAATAGTCTAAATGGGGAAAAAAAGACATTGGTACAAGGCTGAGTACGTAGATTCTTTTATGCCAGATAGATAGTGAAACAGGCTCCAGCAGTAGAAATCACATTCACTTTCTCCATCGGCGAATTGATATTTAACGATAATGTTAATAACCTTTAAAGACAGACCTACCGTGAGCTCCGAGGTTGTTGATCGATGGTATATGCGTCCGTTGAAGCAATCAGTCTGTGTTATTTCAGCTAAAAACAAATAATACAAATATCACATTGAAGAGTGCAATTTCTGGAGAAGAATGACACATGATCCCGAGGAGAAACGATCATCAATCAAAGACACGTGGCGAACAAAGTGCACCAAAAGAGCTCTGCAGCAGCCGCCCACTACCATCAATCGAGTCGGTTTCCCTACACTGGTGCAGCGGAAGGTCGTGGGTTCAAACCCCGGTTGCCCCAGCCTTTCTGTGTGGAGTTTGGATGTTCTCTCCGTGTCTGCGTGGGTTCTCTCCGGGTGCTCCGGCTTCCTCCCACCATCCAAAGACATGCAGGCTAGGTTAATTGATGTCTCCAAAAATTGCCCTAGGTGTGGATGTGAGTGTGAGTGGTTGTCTGTCTATGTGTGGCCCTGCGATGGACTGGCGACCTGTCCAGGGTGTACCCCGCCTTTCGCCCAATGTTAGCTGGGATAGGCTCCAGCCCCCCCGTGACCCTGTACACAGGATAATCGGTTGACGATGGATGGATCCTCTTTCTACACTTCTAATCAACAACATCTTTAATTTGATTTCATCATTTGCAATGCTTAATGGTATTGTAGTTCATTCCCTCATTATAGACGTTAAGTAAATTACATACAAAGTTTGTAATGTTTTGATTCACCTCGACGCTGGTTTGTTGTGTTTATGGCTTAGAACTCTTTTATTACAAATTTTGTTAAATCTGTACTATTCATTATTTATGGAAAATCGTCCTCTCTGCCACGGCTCTCAAATCAAATTTGGCACTTATGATGCAAGCTGGCTGTCAACGCGACCATATTTGATTTGAGAGCTGTGGCAGAGAGGAAGATTTTCATTAATAAGGACTTACATTCCGGTCTGTTTTGTACCCAAAGCTATCGTATGGACTACGTTTATGGTGCTTTTATAGTGTTTTTGTCCTTTTGGAGATTGTCAGACTTGGTCATTTTAAACTGTGGTTGTCTGGAAAAGAGAGCTGTGTGAAGATGCTTAAAAAAATTATTCCAAGATAGAAACAACAGCGTTTGTGTTTGGAATGACTTGAGGGTGTGTTAAAAATTACAGAATTATAATTTTTGGGTGAATGTTTCCTTTAAATCTTGGTCCACCTCTTTTTTGACATCTTTTGCCTATTGATGTTAGACAGTTGTAAGCAAAATGCATGTCTGGTAATGTCTTTGTTTCTGTTTTTGTTTTTGAAGCTCCAGTGCTTTTAATAATAAGCTGCCACACTGCAAGAATAATATCTTGTATGTGGAGAGAAAGACTGCCGCAACAGATTGGTAGTCCAGTAAGAATACGGAGATGCTCTCCGACACTAACAGTCTGATTTCCAGTTCGATTTTCACTGTAGCGAGTGGCGAATCAGCCATACTGTCAATCTATTACATTGAGTTCCCATGTGTAACTAGTTACCACAGAAAGAGCCCTCAAAGTTAATCTCCCATTCGTTTGTTTGACAAGGTCAAATCCAATAACTACTGTACTATTCTACCCTCAACAGGTTTTTGTCCTGAACCTTGTCTGTCTTGTTGGATATGGTAGGCAGTTTATACAGGAGGGACACTCACAACAAACAGCTTGCAATTTTAATTGTTTTAATTTTTAACGCTATCTAACTGACAGTGATTTGCCACGACAAACCGACAGAAAGTCATTCGTTTTCAGTGGGAGTTGGAGATTGCGAGGGCATTTCTGAGGTCTTATGGGTGGTTGCTAGGACATTCCGAGGGTGTTCTAGATGGTTGCTAGGGTGCACTTTGCAGTTACTATGGCATTGTTTTAGGAATGTTAGGGTGTTTTCTGTGGTTGCTACGGTGTACTTGACAGTTGCTATGGTGTTGGTTGGCGGATGTTAGGGTGTTCTTAGTGGTTGCTAGGGCATTGTTAGTTGGTTTCTACGGTGTACTTGCCAGTTGCTATGGTGTTGTTTGGCAGATTTTAGGGTGTTCTAAGTGATTGTCTAGGGTATTTCTATGTGGTCACTAGGTTATATCTAACAGCTGCTATGGCATCATTTGGTGGATGTTAGGGTTTTCTGGGTAGTTGCTAGGGCATTGTTTGGCGGATGTTAGGGTGTTCTGGGTGGTTGCTGGGGCTTTACTAGGTAGTTGCTAGGGTGTATTTGGCAGTTGCTATGGTGTTACTTGGCAGATGTTAGGGTGTTCTGGGTGGTTGCTAGGGTGTACTTGGCAGTAGCTATGGCATTGTTGGCAGAAGTTAGGTTGTACTTAGTAGTTGCTAGGACAATCCAAGGCTGTTCTAGATGGTTTCTCTGGTGTACTTGGCATTTGCTATGGCATTGTTTGGCGGATATTAGGGTGTTCTGGGTGGTTGCTAGGGTGTACTTGGCAGTAGCTATGGCATTGTTGGCAGATGTTAGGTTGTATTTAGTAGTTGCTAGGCCAATCCAAGGCTGTTCTAGGTGGTTTCTCTGGTGTACTTGGCATTTGCTATGGCATTGTTTGGCTGATGTTAGGGTGTTCTGGGTGGTTGCTAGGGTGTATTTGGCAGTAGCTATGGCATTGTTGGCAGATGTTAGGTTGTACTTAGTAGTTGCTAGGACAATCCAAGGCTGTTCTAGGTGGTTTCTCTGGTGTACTTGGCATTTGCTATGGCATTGTTTGGCTGATATTAGGGTGTTCTGGGTGGTTGCTGGGGCTTTGCTAGGTAGTTGCTAAGGTAAGGGTTATGTTGGCGCAGAAAGGCTGTTCCATATTTTATAGTGCATCTAAGCACATTCACCGGGAGAGCGCGCAGCTGCTCTCGTTTACTTCTGCATTCCAAAGCCAGAAATGTGTAAAGGCCCCACAATCCATTTTTGACAAACTTAAACAGCATTTGTCTGGAAAATTCATGTACCTCTTTGTTTTCAGCTTTGATTATCAAGCCAAATGCCTTTAACACAGTCTCTATGCAGTAAGTGACAGTATTGAATGCCTTCAACACTGTCTGCTTAAGTCTTCTATGATGCATTAAATTGCGTTAAGTCTTATAAGCCACTGTTGAAGTAAACAGTTACTTTCCTTAATCAGATTATACATGCTTTAATCCTTTTATTTATTTTCCGAGGCAGATGCAATTTTTCGCCTATGCGCATTGATCCTCGAGGCGACGTGACTCAGTTATGGCATGCCTTTCCACGACTTACCGACTGTTTATTTTTCAGAATAACCTGCAAACTTTTGGGGGTGGGGTAATGTTATACTTTTTAGATCGTATATCTTGCATGTATGAGGGGTGTTTATTCAATCAATAAAATATTAATTGGCAGCAGAAATCTTAATAGCTTGGCCATACCATAAAATATTGCAATTCTTTGTTTTGTGTATTGCAATTCAAAACTTATTTGCGCAACAAGTGCAAAACTTCCCGCATTACTTAATCGTAGAGCCAGCATAATTCATTATTATTATTATTTTTTTTTTAATGAAATCAAAATTGCAGATGAATTGTTAACGAACTTTTGAACAATTGTGAATGAAAAACCTAATTTTTGCTTCTAGTGTCTTGCCTTCACAGAGACAATAATGTATAAAAAAATACAATATGAATAAAATACTATACATTAATACAATTCCAAAACTTTTTTTTTTCTGAGACTATGGGGATAATATATCATCCAAATTATATTGCATATTCAAACTGACTCTTCCTCCTCTTAGTGGTTAAAGTACTTTGAAGTCAATCACATGTAGAAGACACTTTGAAACCATAAGGTGGACTGAGGGAGGAAAATACGAAAAATGGAGCGAATAAATCATAAAATGAACTTCCCCAGACTGCTATTCTCAGTTGGATATCACAAGTATCTAAATGACTCAGATAAGATCCAGTTAATTGGTTCTTGAACATTTAGTTCCCTTTTTTCCGCTTGAATCCCATTGGGAACAATGACTATGCGTGAATTCCCTCTCAACAGAAACCAGCCAGACAACAAACTCACTGATAACTTTTAAATATTGGTGATTCAGCACTGGGATACTTCTGAAATTGATAGACTGTATATGGTCACTGGATAATGCTTATGATCTTAAAATACAGATAATTAATCACGCAGCCAGGAAGACCCAGTGTTCATTTTCAAAAGAGTTATTAATAGGTCATTTAACAGCTGACGGTGCTGTTTAAGTACCCATTTTAAAGACCAAATCTATCTATGGAGGTAATTATAAGAGTGGGAAGTGCCAAAACTTCTTGCACAAGATTTGAACAAACATGATTTGAATCCCTCACCTTAAGTATTAAACTACAAGTCTTGTAACTTGTACCGCACTGTTCGTGCGACATGAATGATACCTCAAATAATGCGATTTGTTGAGAAGAGGTGTGCTATAACTTTTCGAAACAGTACGATTTTCGCCTGGCGGATGATAAAATAGGTGAAAACAACTTGGGCCATTAGTCAAACACCTTGAAATGCATTAACAACCACCCAACACACCCTAGCAACTGCATAGCAACATGCTATAAACCACTCAGAGCGCCTTGACAACCATCCAGCTTACGTGTGGACAAGCACCACTAGCATTTTATTCCACTACATTGTATATTGGCTGTTTCAAACATCTCAAAAGTAGGGATGAGAATTAATTATTCAAAATTTTTAAGACAATTTAACTGCATGATGTGCCAATTAATTAATTGATTTAATTACAATTAATCGCATATCAATAATTACTCAAAAAGTCTCCCCAATAAAGGTCATTTAGTATATAATTAAAATAACTATAAATATAATATATAAATATTATAATTCAGATAATTCAAATACATTAACTTATAGATATATTTTGGTAGCAGACATTTTGACAGTACAAAAAAACAAAGTTAAAATATTGTTAGTTTTAGTAACACATGATGATATTACCCTACTACCAAATTTTTTTATTTAAAGTCTATATGTACTTAGACAGGCATCAGATGGACGCTTTTGTATTGCGTTGTACAGCTGGAGCGTTGACTGCCCCCTACTGCCACAAATTCGTCAAAAACATCAATGTGGTACGACAGTCAAGCTTGAATTGGTCCAATATTAGAACCATTTCTTATTACAAAACTTACATTTGGATCGGGCATGATGCAGGCTTGTAGACAGTGGGGGATAGGGTAGTTCAAATTAACCCCCCTTCCCTCCCCGCGGTAAAGTTTGACATTCGACATTCGTTGGACATTCAGTTTGGCAGATATAAGGGACCGTCTGAAAACTCCACTCTCTACGCTAAAACATAGAAGATGTCCACTTATTCATTCAATTCACGTGCAAGTTATACATGAAAAAACAATAACAAAAAAAACTGTAAAATATATTTTCACATTCAGAATGTTCTTATAACTTCCCAGAGGACAGACTGTAATATTATTACAATATTATCAATTATATAAGGACAGTAGCTAATCAATTATTTTAGAAAAATATTCATTAAAATTCACCAAAATAATGTTTTCTCATTTAAAGGCTGTAGTAACTTCCCAGAGGATATATGAACGTATTACAGGTAAAATTATTACAGTATCACCAATTATATAAGTACAGTAATCAATTACTTTGAAAAAAAATCACTAAAATTCACCAAAGTTATATTTTCTCATTCTTAAGGTTGTAGTAACTTCCCAGAGGCTAGACGGACTTATTACAGGATAGATTATTACAGTATCATCAATTATATAAGTACAGTAATCAATAATTTTAAAGAAAAAAAATCAATAAAATTCACCAAAATTATATTTTAAAATTTGAAAGGCTGTATTTTTTTTCAAATTTTTTTTTTATTATTTTTTTATTTTTGTGATTTAGTAAGACCTTCTATCCTCTAAAATCGATTACTGTAATGATATAATTGATCATATTGTAATAATCTCAACTGTAGTATTTCTGTCTGTCCTCTGGGAAGTTATAAGAACATTCTGGATGTGAAGATGTATTTTACAAAAAAAAAAAAAAAAAAATCCATGTATAACTTGCACGTGAATTGAATGAATGAGTGGACACTCCTATGTTTTAGCGTAGTTTTCAGACGGTCCCTTACATCCGCATGTCCGAATGTCCAATGAATGTCGATCGTCAAACTTTCCCGCGCTTATTCAGTGAGGCCAACGACATCCAGCTGGATAGTGAGTATGGCGCGAAAATAGCAGGAGAGACGGAAGAGAAAGCAGACAGCAGCGTTATTGTCGCAAAATATTGAACATATGTTCAAAAAGACTGTCAAACGGTACGGGTCTTATACTTGGTAAGCAATTTGACAACATTGTTGTAAATGTTTTCAGTGCATCAAAAAGCGTGCTCGTTAAGATACCAGCAGACAAGCTAATCCAGCACAAATTAGTATTTGAACCTCATAATTAAATACAAAATGAGGGGGAAATCTGCAAGAAGATATATATATATATATTAGTATTCACACATATTTTCATGACTGAAATAAAAAAGGATAAAATCTGATGTAATAATAAAATATTGAACACCTCCCAAAATCCCAGATAAGAAATGATCTCACACATCATGCACAGTTTAAAAGACACATTGATTCAGAATTAGCATAGTGGATCCCCCACAGGTAGGAAAATTGAATTCACCGACCAGAACTCATGCATCATACACATAAGGAGCGACCATCTGTACCGGCTTGACAAATGATAAGTCTGTACATCCATCAACAATAGATTAAATGCCTTTATTGTCCATTGAGGTGTTTGATTTTATCAGATAGCATCTGGCTAAAAGTCTGAGACCATAAGTGAAAATGCAGCAGTTTAAAAAAAAAAAAAAATATATATATATTTTTTTGTAATTATTTTGACACTTTTCCATTAGAAATTATATTATCAGAAAAACTATTTGAGGGGGGGGGGGAAGTTAACTAAATAACACATTTGATTGGTGACCTAGAAACAGTGCAGAATCTTCAACATTTCTTGTTCGTATTACATCATGTTTACAAAACTCCTAGATATTCAAAGTGTTCTCATACATTTGAAATAAACTGTAAATAAAATTAAAATGCTTAAGAAATGAATTATGACATAAAACTTTATATACTGCATCATTCTCTTCTTGTCATCTGAGTGAAATTGCTTTTTGGCTGCCAGGTCTTGCGAGTCTAAATGTGTGTCACCCTTCAGGTTTGACCAATAAAAGCCGTGATCTTTTTATTAAGAGCCAATAAATTGTAATCTAGAGGCAACTTTCTTGATTTGAGCAAAGAAAACATGAACACATTTCTTTAACCTGTGTGTGAATTACATTGATCGTTTGGAGATGAGATTTTTGTGTAGCGCAATACCACAAATCACATTTTCTCAAGCTGCTCCTCTCCAAGTGCTGCAGTCTCATATCAGTATCAGTTTCTTTTTCATCCAAACCGAATATTTCGAATCAAACTAATGATGCTGTGACAATTTAATTTTGTTTCTGTACCTGAAAAACTTGTGAAAAGTCTGAAACTATTACTCAAGACCCACATGTAATTGCAAAAATGTGCATATAGTATACATACTATATACTGCAGATGTACACTAGTATACTAGTCATATGATAGTATGCTATTCCAAAAATTTTCATTTTTGTGCATAATATGCATACTATATTCTGCAGATATATTACAAGTAGTATGCATTTCCAAAATGTTTGCATATTGTGCATAGTATACATACTATATACTGTATAACTAGTTCAAGTATGCAAGTTCACAAATGTGCATATTGTGCATAGTATACATACTATATACTGCATAACTAGTTCAAGTAGTATGCAAATTCAGAAATGTGCATATTGTGCATAAATAGTTCAAGTAGTATGCTAGTGTGCAAGTTCACAAATGTGCATAGTATACATACTATATACTGCATAACTAGTTCAAGTAGTATGCAAATTCAGAAATGTGCATATTGTGCATAAATAGTTCAAGTAGTATGCTAGTGTGCAAGTTCACAAATGTGCATTTTGTGCATAGTATACATACTATATACTGTATAACTAGTTCAAGTAGTATGCAAGTTCACAAATGTGCATACTGTGCATAGTATACATACTATATACTGTATAACTAGTTCAAGTAGTATGCAAGTTCACAAATGTGCATATTGTGCATAGTATACTTACTATATACTGTATAACTAGTTCAAGTAGTATGCAAATTCAGAAATGTGCATATTGTGCATAGTATACATACTATATACTGTATAACTAGTTCAAGTAGTATGCAAGTTCACAAATGTGCATATTGTGCATAGTATACTTACTATATACTGTATAACTAGTTCAAGTAGTATGCAAATTCAGAAATGTGCATAGTATACATACTATATACTGTATAACTAGTTCAAGTAGTATGCAAGTTCACAAATGTGCATATTGTGCATAGTATACATACTATATACTGTATAACTAGTTCAAGTAGTATGCAAGTTCACAAATGTGCATACTGTGCATAGTATACATACTATATACTGTATAACTAGTTCAAGTAGTATGCAAGTTCACAAATGTGCATATTGTGCATAGTATACTTACTATATACTATATAACTAGTTCAAGTAGTATGCAAATTCAGAAATGTGCATATTGTGCATAGTATACATACTATATACTGTATAACTAGTTCAAGTAGTATGCAAGTTCACAAATGTGCATATTGTGCATAGTATACTTACTATATACTATATAACTAGTTCAAGTAGTATGCAAATTCAGAAATGTGCATATTGTGCATAGTATACATACTATATACTGTATAACTAGTTCAAGTAGTATGCAAGTTCACAAATGTGCATATTGTGCATAGTATACTTACTATATACTATATAACTAGTTCAAGTAGTATGCAAGTTCACAAATGTGCATACTGTGCATAGTATACATACTATATACTGTATAACTAGTTCAAGTAGTATGCAAGTTCACAAATGTGCATATTGTGCATAGTATACATACTATATACTGTATAACTAGTTCAAGTAGTATGCAAGTTCACAAATGTGCATACTGTGCATAGTATACATACTATATACTGTATAACTAGTTCAAGTAGTATGCAAGTTCACAAATGTGCATATTGTGCATAGTATACATACTATATACTGTATAACTAGTTCAAGTAGTATGCAAGTTCACAAATGTGCATACTGTGCATAGTATACATACTATATACTGTATAACTAGTTCAAGTAGTATGCAAGTTCACAAATGTGCATATTGTGCATAGTATACATACTATATACTGTATAACTAGTTCAAGTAGTATGCAAGTTCACAAATGTGCATATTGTGCATAGTATACATACTATATACTGTATAACTAGTTCAAGTAGTATGCAAGTTCACAAATGTGCATATTGTGCATAGTATACATACTATATACTGTATAACTAGTTCAAGTAGTATGCAAGTTCACAAATGTGCATATTGTGCATAGTATACATACTATATACTGTATAACTAGTTCAAGTAGTATGCAAATTCAGAAATGTGCATATTGTGCATAGTATACATACTATATACTGTATAACTAGTTCAAGTAGTATGCAAGTTCACAAATGTGCATATTGTGCATAGTATACATACTATATACTGTATAACTAGTTCAAGTAGTATGCAAGTTCACAAATGTGCATACTGTGCATAGTATACATACTATATACTGTATAACTAGTTCAAGTAGTATGCAAGTTCACAAATGTGCATATTGTGCATAGTATACATACTATATACTGTATAACTAGTTCAAGTAGTATGCAAGTTCACAAATGTGCATACTGTGCATAGTATACATACTATATACTGTATAACTAGTTCAAGTAGTATGCAAATTCAGAAATGTGCATATTGTGCATAGTATACATACTATATACTGTATAACTAGTTCCAGTAGTTTGCTAGTATGCAAGTTTAAAAATGTGCATAGTATACAGTACATGCTATTTACTGCAGATATAGTACAAGTAGTATGCTAGAATTTAATTCCAAAAATAAGCTTATTGTGCCTTGTATACATCCTATACTGAATACTGCAGATATACAGTATTACTAGTGGTATGCTAGTATGCAATTCCAAAATGTTTGCATATTGTGCATAGTATACATACTATATATTGCATAAATAGTTCAAGTAGTATGCAAGTTCAAAAATGTGCATATTGTGCATAGTATACATACTATATACTGCATAAATAGTTCTAATATGCTAGTATGCAAGTTCAAAAATGTGCATATTGTGCATAGTATACATACTATTTACTGTATAACTAGTTCAAGTAGTATGCTAGTATGCAAGTTCAAAAATTTGCATATTGTGCATAGTATACAGTGCATGCTATTTACTGCAGATATAGTACAAGTAGTATGCTAGAATGTAATTCCAAAAATAAGCTTATTGTGCCTTGTATACATCCTGTTCTGAATACTGCAGATATACAGTAGTACTAGTGGTATGCTAGTATGCAATTCCAAAAATGTGCATATTTTACATAGCATACATACTATATACTGCATAAATATTAAAAGTAGTATGCTAGTATGCAATTCCTGAATGTTTGCATATTGTGCATAGCATACATACTATATACTGCATAAATAGTTCAAGTAGTATGCTAGTATGCAATTCCAAAAATGTGCTTATTGTGCGTAGTATACATACTATATACTGCAGATATAGTACAAGAGGTATGCTAGTATGCAATTCCCAAAATTTTGAATATTGTGCATTGTATATATACTATATACTGCAGGAATAGTTTTAGTATGTGGTTGGAATTCACTACAAATTGCATCCATGTACAGTGTAGCATAGTGGCATGATGGGACAGGCGTTATGACCAATATCATTTATTCCGAGTGTGATTTCGACATTTTTTTCTGTTGTTGAAAAACGAGTGAAAGTTCTGAAACAAGTTTTATAAAATGGTCTTTACTTGTTCTGTTGCTGGGGCGAATGTGACCTTTCAAGCCAGCTCTGTACCACGAGCTGCTAAGTTGATAAGATTGGTGTCATTTGCATTTATTAAGTCATCAAGATGTCCAAAGTAAAATCTGGGCCCTGAAGCAAAACCACAGAGAAGTAATTTAGCTGAAAGCCGCATATCTTGTCCCGCTCATCTAAACACACAGATACACCATGAATTAGATAATTGTGATTTCATACACCAGTCCCTCAGAGGTATATGGAGAAAAATCGGATGGTTACAGAGATAGTGATGAAAAACAGGGAGTCAAATACTGCACGAGTTAATTAGAATAAAGCTGAATCCAGTCTGAGAAATTAAGTGGAATAAGTTGCTCTATTAGAGTATGAAGAAGACTTTAGATCGCAATAAAAATGGGCAAAAATCATCATAGCTGCTGTGAAAGAGCTCATTGTTATGCTTGATAAATCAACGATGATAACAGTCGCAAATGGCAAAACAACTTAGAGGACAGTACAAATCAATATCAATCAACAAAACAATAGGATTAAGGACGAACTCGCATTTGAAGGTACATTTTGTATGTATTTATCAGGTGGGACCTTTTCACGGGGGGCAATGTTATCGTCGCATTTCCATAAAACAGCAGGCAGCTTTTGTGCGCTGACACAAAGCTTGATTGATTGCCTCGAGATTTTTTCAGTCATTACACAATGGTGGTTTCACGCAAAACAGTACACATGATAAAACACACTCGACCCTAAGACAGGGATGATGAAATGCCCTTGGACGGTACGGCCTTCGTTAGCCATGACCCGTCTTGAGGGCAAACACACGGGCATTGTGCATGGAGTGTTCACAGTAAACATCAGCATATAACAAAGCAATAATCGCACAACGCTGTGTGTTATAGTGATTTTACCATTGTTAAATGGGCTGTTCTGAACCCCTTTAACTCTGTTAAAATTACTGATACGCATGGCCTCAAGTGGCTGTTGCTTTTAGCACATGGTAGCACTATAAAACATAAAAGGTGCTTTTTAAATATCAAAATATTCTGCATATCTGTGCTTTGTAGTCTGACAGTCAAAATATGAATTATGCATGAGAAGCTTCCATATAAATAAAACAACACATACATTTAAAATGAATAGATGCAATGTGTGTACTTTAATACTTATGCATTATTTTATCTATTCATCATATTTAAATTTACGAGTGCACTTAATATCTGGGCATCATTTGATAAGATTATAATTATGTTATGAGTAAATACATTTTCATTAGATCTCTCTAGTTTGTTTATTCAGTCCATTTCTATGTGCAATAAGCCTTAAGATGGCACATAATCAGTTGTGACGTCTTACTAGCCATTGTTGTCATATAAAATCAAGATATTTATTTGTTTTATTCGATTTAATTGTTTTTTAGATTAATCGAACGGCTTGTCTTATAACTCCCGTTTAATGGTGATGTCCTAATTCTATGCAAATACACTTTATGCTTGCTCTTATGTAGGATATTCAGACAGCTTATTTGAATCATTGACACAAATGAGAAATAGTTTTTAATATATTTACTGTACTGACATCGCTTCAGTACGGTCAGTGTGAACACATTTCAACAATCACAGGTGGTTTGGAATGGAGATTACTACATACTGAATACTGTGGACTATTTATGAGTAGTATGCTATTACTGTATATTGTAAAGAGTACAATACAATGTATGCATGAGTTGTTACTGTGCTATCTTAAAATTAGCATAAGTGCTTTTATAAAATTATAAACGTCACATTTCTGCCTTCAAACCCTCCAAAAATTGGCCCCATTGACGTCCATTACCGTGTCTTACTGTTACCTCAATTTTTGATTTTCTTTTTAAAGAAAAGGAGGGACAAGTCGAAATAATTTTCACAATGCCACAAATTCTGTTGATTGAGCTTAACTTGTAGTAAACCCTGAACATTCCTTTAAGTGAATCCCCCCCCCCCCCTGCCAGTATTCCCGTTTTTCCCTTTTTTATAGAGGTTGAGGAAAAACATTCAATTAGACATGTTTCCGAGTCCAATAACGGTAAGTGTTGCAAAACCAATGTGCGAACCAAAAGCCAGCGTGCGAGGTGCTGCGGTATCTCTGAAATCGCCAGCGACCCCAGCTAAAGACCCGCTCACCTCATTAAATGCAAATGGAAGAGCTTGTTTAATTATTCCACTCCGTTTTTCCCTGTAATTGTGTGCCGAGAATGATACAACTCTTTGAACTGGAAACGATTACGGTGCATCTCTGTTATGAAATGGTAAGAGGTGCCACAAGTGCACAGTGACAATTGCCAAGCCAGTGCCCCTTCTTTGTTGTCTCTTGATGTGCATTCAATCTGGAAAGTTCTGAGGGAATTTTAAAGATGGTTTTGACAGGAATAAACCCCTGTAATTCTGGAGACACATCAAGCAGTGTTTTGTGGAAACTCCATTTGGGTTGTGCTCGTGAAAACGGCCTCTTGAGCCCGGGGCCATGTTGACAAAGCCTCAGAGGCACTCTCTACAGTGCACATAAATCCAATCAAATCCCTTAAAGTTGAAGGTCACAGTGGATATATAGACAGACACTGACAGGTATTGTCCTGTCTTGCACACATTCACTTTATATTCTCTACTCTTTCATCGGAAATGTCTGACTTGTTGAACCCTTTATGGAAATTTTGCCACGTATTGATTGTATTGATTGAAACCTTCCATTTAAACATGCCGTCATTGTAAGTCTATGGGATTTTGGGGATATTCGTTTGTCCATTACAGGAAAACCGTAAGTCCAATCAGTTAGAAAAGACAAAGAAACCTGGGTCAGAACAGTCTGAAGGTCTGTGCCAAATTTGAAAATGTAGCTTGAGAGCTGTAGGAGGATTAACGTCCAACCCTCCATCAGGGAACATATGTTACGACAGTAACCAATACGTTCCCATTCTGTCACTAACTCGACGTTGTGTCAGTGTAGTGACACTAGGGGCCCATATATGATACGCCACAACTAGCTGAACCGTGTTACGTGGACTGCCGATGCAGGTATAAAAGTATTAATTTTGTGAACGCAAAGCGCTCCAGTTTCACTTAACAGCCATGTGATTCTTCATTTATTTGTGTTGTGGCTTCAATTATTTGTGTTTTGGCTTCATTTATTTGTGCTGTGGCTTCAATTATTTGTGTTTTGGCTTCATTTATTTGTGCTGTGGCTTCATTTATTTGTGTTGTGGCTTCAATTATTTGTGTTTTGGCTTCAATTATTTGTGTTTTGGCTTCATTTATTTGTGTTGTGGCTTCAATTATTTGTGTTGTGGCTTCAATTATTTGTGTTTTGGCTTCAATTATTTGTGTTTTGGCTTCATTTATTTGTGCTGCGGCTTCATTTATTTGTGTTGTGGCTTCAATTATTTGTGTTTTGGCTTCAATTATTTGTGTTTTGGCTTCATTTATTTGTGTTGTGGCTTCAATTATTTGTGTTGTGGCTTCAATTATTTGTGTTTTGGCTTCATTTATTTGTGTTGTGGCTTCAATTATTTGTGTTTTGGCTTCAATTATTTGTGTTTTGGCTTCATTTATTTGTGCTGCGGCTTCATTTATTTGTGCTGCGGCTTCATTTATTTGTGCCGCGGCTTCATTTATTTGTGCCGCGGCTTCATTTATTTGTGCTGTGGCTTCAATTATTTGTGTTTTGGCTTCATTTATTTGTGCTGTGGCTTCAGTTATTTGTGCCGCGGCTTCATTTATTTGTGCCGCGGCTTTATTTATTTGTGTTGTGGCTTCATTTATTTGTGTTGTGGCTTCATTTGCAAAAGTAACAGTCAGTATCTGGTGTGGCCACCAGCTGCATTAAGTACTGCAGTGCATCTCAGATTTGCCAGTTCTTGCTGTGAGATGTTACCCCACTCTTCCACCAGGACACTTGAAAGTTCCTGGACATTTCTGGGGGGGAATGGCCCTAGCCCTCACCCTCCGATCCAACAGGTCCCAGACGTGCTCAATGGGATTGAGATCCGGGCTCTTCGCTGGCCATGGCGGAACACTGACATTCCTATCTTGCAGGAAATCACACACAGAACGAGCAGTATGGCTGGTGTAAATGCTCAACACTCATATGCTCGAGTCTAACATCACTCCTGGTGAGACAAAACCATGACTCATCAGTGAAGAGCACTTTTTGCCAGTCTTGTCTGGTCCAGCGAAGGTGGGCTGTGCCCATAGGTGATGTTGTTGCCGGTGATATCTGGAAAGGACATGTCTTACAACAGGCCTACAAGCCCTCAGTCCAGCCTCTCTCAGCCTATTGCGGACAGTCTGAGCACTGATGGAGGGATTGTGTGTTCCTGGTGTAACTTGAGCAGTTGTTGCCATCCTGTACCTGTCCCGCAGGTGTGATATTCGGATGTACTGGTCCTGTGCAGGTGTTACACATGATATGCCACTGCAAGGACCATCAGCTGTTCTTCCTGTCTCCCTGTAGCGCCGTCTTAGGTGTCTCACAGTACAAACATTGCCATTTATTGCCCTGGCCACATCTGCAGTCCTCATGCCTCCATGCAGCATGCCTAAGACACGTTCACGCAGATGAGCAGGGACCCTGGGCATCTTTCTTTTGGTGTTCTTCCAGAGTCAGTAGAAAGGTCTCTTTAGTGTCCTGAGTTTTTATAACTGTGACCTTAATTGCCGACCGTCTGTAAGCTGTTAGTGTCTTAACGACCGTTCCACAGGTGCATGTTCATTAATTGTGTTTATGGTTCATTGAACAAGCATGGAAAACATTGTTTAAACCCTTTAATATAAAGATATGTAGTTTATTTTAATAATTCAATAATTCCAATAATTTTTAGCCTTTTGACAATATTCAGTTTATATATCTTGACACATTTCATGTATATGTTATAAAATGGCTTACTTAATGGCCAAATAAAAAGCACATTAAATGTTGCATGTTGCCTGATTTTGTCTGCAAAATAATTGCAGATTTGAAAGTGTTTTTGCCATTTGCACACCTTCAGCATGATCTGATCTCTGCCAGATGTTAGTGAAGAAATCTGAATGTGTTTATTCCCCTCATATGAGCTTGCACAAGTGGACTGGACTTCTGATACTGATGTCGATTTCACACAAATAAAATAGGATTCCCAGGAAGTCCTTGACATGACGGGTCTGTAATCCATCTGTTTATACCCTCTCAAGCAAGTTCTAGTTGAAATCAAAGAGTTAACCCTGACTGCCACTCTCAGTCAAGTTTGCAACCATAAACTGGCACTTCGCTCGCATCCTCTTCCCTCAGAGACTATTTTTCACTCTGGTCGAGGGGTTTCATGGCCGAGTAAAGATGGTTTTGGCAGCCGGCCCAGAGTGAAGCCAATTGAGGATTGATTTAGCTTCTGGGTGCAAGAGAGAGAGGGAGAGGGGTTATCTATGAATATATTCTATTCCCTTTATGGAGGCTTTATGCAGCTCAGGAGATGTCTAAGGAAATCCGTATCCTGGCCTCATGGCAACCTGCCCTACATTCACAAAGGTCACTCGAAGCCAAAGGCCATTTTGGAGATTTTTGCAGAATATTAATGTTGTGACGGCATTGCAAATGTGTTTAGAGTGGGCTGATATATTGCTATCAGGCTAATTCAGTAGTGGTTCTAGTTTGTTTGGTGCCCTGGGTCGAAACCCGCTTAAACACACCCCCAAAGTTGTTGACCGGGGGGTTGAGGGGGGTTGACACCTCATATGAGTCTAAATGAGAATGTCCCCAAATTTGATGACCGGGGGGTTAGGGGGGGTCTAAATGAGAATGCCCCCAAAGTTGATGACCGGGGGGGTTGGGGGGGTCTAAATGAGAATGCCCCCAAAGTTGTTGACTGGGGGGGTTGGGGGGGGGGGTTGACGACTCATGAGTCTAAATGAGAATGTCCCCAAATTTGATGACCGGGGGGTTAGGGGGGGTCTAAATGAGAATGCCCCCAAATTTGATGACCGGGGGGGTTGGGGGGGTTGATGACTCATATGAGTCTAAATGAGAATGCCCCCAAAGTTGATGACCGGGGGGGGTCTAAATGAGAATGCCCCCAAATTTGATGACCGGGGGGGTTAGGGGAGGTCTAAATGAGAATGCCCCCAAATTTGATGACCGGGGTGGTTGGGGGTGTCTAAATGAGAATACCCCCAAATTTGATGACCGGGGGGTTAGGAGGGATCTAAATGAGAATGCCCCCAAATTTGATGACCGGGGGGGTTGGGGGGGTTGATGACTCATATGAGTCTAAATGAGAATGCCCCCAAAGTTGATGACCGGGGGGGGGGGGGGGGGGGTTCTAAATGAGAATGCCCCCAAATTTGATGACCGGGGGGGTTAGGGGAGGTCTAAATGAGAATGCCCCCAAATTTGATGACCGGGGTGGTTGGGGGTGTCTAAATGAGAATACCCCCAAATTTGATGACCGGGGGGTTAGGAGGGATCTAAATGAGAATGCCCCCAAATTTGATGACCGGGGGGGTTAGGAGGGATCTAAATGAGAATGCCCCCAAATTTGATGACCGGGGGGTTAGGAGGGATCTAAATGAGAATGCCCCCAAATTTGATGACCGGGGGGTTAGGAGGGATCTAAATGAGAATGCCCCCAAATTTGATGACCGGGGAGGGTCTAAATGAGAATGCCCCCAAATTTGATGACCGGGGGGGGTCTAAATGAGAATGCCCCCAAATTTGATGACCGGGGGAGGTCTAAATGAGAATGCCCCCAAATTTGATGACCGGGGTGGTTGGGGTGTCTAAATGAGAATACCCCCAAATTTGATGACCGGGGGGTTAGGAGGGATCTAAATGAGAATGCCCCCAAATTTGATGACCGGGGGGTTAGGAGGGATCTAAATGAGAATGCCCCCAAATTTGATGACCGGGGGGTTAGGAGGGATCTAAATGAGAATGCCCCCAAATTTGATGACCGGGGTGGTTGGGGGGGGTCTAAATGAGAATGCCCCCAAATTTGATGACCGGGGTGGTTAGGGGGGGTCTAAATGAGAATGCCCCCAAAGTTGATAACCGGGGGGTTAGGGGGGGTCTAAATGAGAATGCCCGGGGGGGGGGGGGGGGGGGGGTATACATTTGAATGCCCCCAAAGTTGATGACTGGGGGGGGGTGGTGGCATGAGGTCGGGGGCTACTGCCTGTGTCACCCATGCCTAAATCCACCTCTTTGCCAATGGCATGTAAAGTTTATGTGGGACATTTACGACTGAAACTTCTCTGCATGCACCATGGTCATCTGGAACCAGTTTCAGAAATTCACTTTATTTAAATTAAGAGCAACTCTTGAAATAGTTGTATCTGGTTTAGCACTGTGCCAGGTGTATTTAAATGAAGTCATTGTCATTCTTTTCAGTGCAAATGAGGCTCATTATGGAATTTTATAAAGTACCATTAATCCGAGCCATACTATCCACATTAATTGCATCGCTCTTTATACACACTGTATTTAAACAATTGTCTCTTGTTGAAAGGAATTTTAGGAGAAACATCAGAGACTAAGTTGATACTTAACATTTCATTTAGGTATTCGGAGCTAGAAAACGATACTTTCTGAATGTTATATTAATCGTATTGCAGTGTTTCTTGAACTTGGGGCACTTTAAGCACTGTGGACTTAAAGAAAGTAAAGTCTCATTAAAACTTGTTTCATACTCTCACACTTTTTTATTATTATTATTTGTTCTACAGTATGTAACAAATTTTTTTTTCCTTTCTAAATGTGTTTTCTTTGCTTTCGATTAATGTATTTCTCTAAAATGTGCATTCTACTAGATTCAATTATGTAGGATGAATGTGAAACAATCAAGTATTTTCAACTATGTGCAACATATTTTTTTACATTTTATAATTTCGTAATTAAATTGAGCTAATGCAACAAAATCCTTGAATTTTTTTCTCACATTTTTTTTTTTTTTTACATTTTTAAACTGAATTTTACTTAATCCATTTGTGTTGGGACTACACAAATAATTTTTGTTGACAACTGAAACTGGCCAGGGGCTTTGTATGGGACTTGATGGTGAGAGCAAACATGTTGAAATTACGTGTTTTTTATGTAGTTTTGAGCAAGATGAGAGAAAGATGAGAAAAACTAAACAATTTAGGGATTTAGAACTGTTTCTGTTACGCTGGGTTACCATTGTGGTGAAGAGTGGAGCTCAATTTGGGATCAATTTTTACTTAGCATTTAGCATGCAAATGAATGATATAACTAGCTACATGTTAGCAAACTATCTTTTTATATTTATTTGATTAATTTTCTCCCCTTTTCTCCCCAATTTTGGCATGCCCAATTCCGACTACTTAGTAGTCCTTGTGGTGGTGCGGTTACTCACCTCAATTCCAGTTGCCTCCTTTTCGAGACCGTCAATCCGTCAGTAGGCTCATGCTACTCTCCACGATCCACACACAACTCACCACACGCCCCATTGAGAGCGAGAACCACTAATCATGACCACGAGGAGGTTACCCCATGTGACTCTACCCTCCCTAGCAACCGGGCCAATTTGGTTGCTTAGGAGACCTGACTGGAGTCACTCAGCACACCCTGGATTCAAACTCGCGACTCCAGGTTTGACAGTCAGCGTCAATACTCGCTGAGCTAATCTTTTCCTTTATTTTCTTTATCCTTTATAAAAAATATCATTACTGTTGCCAAAAAAAAAAAATTAAACTATGTAAAACTAAAGTCAGGAATACATATAAAATCACTTTGATGCTACTCAATTCAGACTTTATTCTGGTATGTTGAAATTACATTAACCAAATTAAGTTATCAGAGAATTAATGAAATAAACCAAGCTTAATTCATTTTTCTGGAACCGATGTGCATAATTAAATCATGTAAATTCAAAGCAGGTTTTTTCAGTGAATAGCTATTTGAAGAGTCGCAAAAAAAAATTAAGGCCTGGTTAGACCCGCCCCCATACAGCAAAAAAAAAATATTGAAATAAAAATCAACCCGTGAAATTGTCTGAAGTTGAAGAAACACCCATTCAAGTGAATATTTCATCCATAATTTGGATTAAAAGTTCTAAAAATTTGTTTTCTGGATGAAATGCATGTTGTACAAGGGCTAGCATGACGCTAAACCAATAATATAACACGAAAGTTTCGAATGAACCTTTTCAAATATTGCAAGAATAGTCTGTGCGTTCCCAGTGTTTTTTTCAGGACACATTTTAATCAATGTTTTAATGAACTTAAACACGGAGGTCGTCTTAGACGAACAGAACTTTAATATTTTGTGTTTTCCCACTGAAGATGAAAATCTTTTTTTAATTAGAAAAAGGCAGAAATTCCAAAAACTTCTCAGTAATTTGTTGAAGTACAAGAGAGTCACAGACAGTTGAACTGTGCCAATATTTTTCCGCCCTCAATGAAAGAAAATCAAACTAGACAATCCTGTTCACAGATATAGATCGTATTGATCTAACTTCAGCTGTTGTCATATGTGGACATGTCCAGTCCTGTGTGGATTGGGAAGTTGCCATGGCTGCAAGTCCAAAAGAACGTGACCAGGATGTTATTTAAGAGCCATATATTTAACTACATTGCTTTATTAGGGGGCTCGTCCAGATTAGATTTATTCTTTAGTTTTAAAATTATTTTTTTTGTTCAATTCATAGCAATAACAGCTGAAAAGCTGTACAGCAGCATCGGAAGTAATAGTCTCCTGCTTATGAAGAAACAATACAGCAGGAATGCACAGAATTACCACCACAGCTCTGAGGAAAACCAGTCAAGCACACTCAATAGTGTGCTGCTCTTCACACCTACAGTGCACCAAAAGAAGAGGCCGTGCCAGCGAGTGTCACTCATTCAGCGTTCACGCTTTCTGATATGGAAGTGACAAACGGAGAGAGTATTCCGAGTTCTCTCAGGGATGACAGCTCTAATTAGTGGACATGAACAGCTTGGCGGGAAAAAAAAAAAGAGTGGCGCTTCAAGGGCCACTGGTTCAACCTTGTGTCTCGCGGCGCGACATGTTAGCAACTGTCGAGATTTTGACTCGCTTGCATCTGTTGAGTCTATTTGGCTGCAACGGAAGCCACTTTGGTGTGTGATTGTGTTTATTTCACAGGTAATTTAATCTAATTAAGAAGACACAAGATCTGGCGTGTTGTATCTAGTATGAGTGCATGAGGGGGGAACAGCCTGTAATCAATTACGTGCCCTGTGAGGTTAGTATTTGGCAAACAAAGTTGAATCTCCCATTTTTTTTTTTTTACCCTATGGCCCAGTTTCCACCTGGTATTAAAATGCGTCTCGGGTAATCCGATAACATGTGGTCAGGTGAGACCTGGTCGCTTAAATGCATCCCCTGTGACCACTTGTGTTTGGTTGAGAAATGTCCTAAATTTTGGAAACCGGGTTGGAAACACTGCAGACTTCCTATTAAGAAAAAAGGGGAAAAATGCTCGTATAATATTTAGTTGATCTTCTGTGGTGGACGATCAACATTTTCTGAAGGTAAGGGACGTCCTTTCATTGACTTAGCTGAAAATTACCCCCCAACCTCGCACCCTAACGTTGTTCCAAACCCATTTGACTTCCATGAATCACAAAGGGTGGTTGAGTGAATGACTAAGTGAACTTCAGATACTGAATGACCCAGATATTTTATTATTTTGTGGAAATTGTGTGGGATAAAATATGACGAATACAACGTGGAAGTGAGCCGTTTTCACTGTCCTTTATTTATCATGTCCATATACTTTCACTCGACCATGGGTTTCAAAGGACGCTGGCACGTGCCAGATACTGGCAGCACGGGACACATGGACAGCCGAGCGAGCCGATCCCGATTTCAGCAGCCGGCAAAGGTCCACATGAGTCATGAGTCACGACCGCAGCCTGTGGGACCTGCACCCGCGGGACAACGTTCAGTCTAGAGGACTTCATTTTTCTGCCTTTGGTTCTCCACAGACTTGCTGCAAACTGATATCTTTTAGCGTGTGCCTCAGGGAAGGCCATTTTTTACATATTCATCTTGACAGGCGAACCAGGAGGGAAACAAAGTGCAGTGACCCGGATTGAGACTCTTAAAAGCGGGAAGCTCACAAAGAAGCAAATCCCGTCTCCTCCATTTCCAAAGTCCCCTTCTGATCTCACTTCCTCTCAAAATTGTTGTTTTAATTATCATTGTGTTATTTTTGTGTTTGTTGATTCACCGGAACAAAGCGGTTGATTTTGAACTTGTACTGCCAAAGCAAAGTCTTTAGATAATTTTAGATGTACAGAACTGAAGCCCTAAAAATAATTTGGATACTTAATGCACACTTGAATTTCTGTTTAATTCCACTGCATTAGATTACATATAAAAACAAATATTTATATTTATTTCATAACAAATTTCCATCAAATTTAATAAGAGTCATCATACAATTTTTTTAAATGAATATGTAAAATTTGAAATTTTATTAATTTATTTTTGTTAAAGATTTCACAAATATATTTTATGGAATTTTAAATGTTTTTAAATAATCAAACTTCAGTGCAAAAAATCTTAAAAATAGGCTTATTTATATATATTTTTTATATATTTTTATTTATTCATATTTATTTTGTTTTGTTTTTATACATAAATATTTGTATATATTTTATTTAATATATATATATATATATATATATATATATATATACACACACACACACACACATACACACATATACAAATATGGCCCTATATCAGCACTGCTGTGATTCGGCCGCAGGTCAAGTGTTGTAGGTAATTACAGCAGTGCTGATATAGGGACATATAGCACGATTGTGAGTGTGATATTGCTTGTATACAACAGTTCAATGAACAAGTACATTTAAAATATTAGGAAAAATTGAGTACGGTCATAAAAACGCATTTGTGCTGGAACTACTTTATTACGCGACAGATCAGAATCTGCCGTTGCTGGTTCAAATCAAATGATGCGTCCAAACCTCTCAAAAACGTCACTTCAGAATTATTAGTATCATAGTTTGGGCTGATTCTAACATGTTATTGGAGAAACAAGGATGTGTGTGCGTGTGTGTTTTAAACAGTGTGTCCACTCCAATGTGGAAACTCCAGTTAGAGGTAAGCACAGTTTGTGTAATTAATCAGTCTGTTGTGTCTCGCAGCTGTGATGAGCCTTAATGCTGAAGTTGTTCGTTTAAAGCCATTTCCTAGCTTTAGTAACGTAGTAGTAATACGAGCGATCACGGAGTGCCATTGAATATAAACACTGAGTGACGCTGAATAACTTTGTCGCCAACTGGCTCATATTACACACAAAATGGTCTTTTGCCTCCACCTGCTGGATAACATATGTTATGTCATAAAATTAAATGTAAAGAGACCGAAGGCTCTTAACACATCTGCACTGCTCTTACACTTTAATTTAGAAAGGCACGAACGCAAGCGGAGTGATACACACACAGTGAAGCGTCCAAGTGCTGATGCTGTCACACACCATCAATGCTCATGGAACATCTCTCGTCCAATCAGAATCGAGGACCAGAACTAACTAATATGTGTGTGTGTGTGTGTGTGTGTGTGTGTGTGTATATATATATATATATGCGCGCTGTGCATACACACAATTGTTATATATATTATTATTTATTATTCTTTTTTTTAATAGTGATATTTTAGGGCTGTCAATCCATTATACATTTTAATCAAATTAATTACATGGTGTCCCGATTAATTAATCGCATATACATATATTTGCTGAGAAAGCCCCTCACGTAACTATAATTCAATATATAATGATGAAATAATTATACATAGTTATCTTTATAAACAAAATTATATATATATATATATATATATATATATATATATATATATATATATATATATAAAATAAAAAAATATTCAGATAATTAAAATGCATTACATTCTAGTAGCAGAAGGGTTTATCATTGGTAATACAAAAAGCATCTTTAGAATACAATGTATTGTTTACTACCATATTATTGATCATAAGTCAATCATTGGCATACAGTTCACAGTAATCCATTACACAAGTGAATTAATCAGTTGGAGATTTATTATGAGGACTTGTTTAAGGACCCTTCAATGTACACCTGCGTCAGTCAGGGGTACACATAGTACACAATACTACAGATATATTTTACAATAATGCCGAGACATTATATATTCATTACATAGTGCAACGGTTTTTAATGCTTTGGAGTTGTTGGAGGTACAAAGAGTATTTCAATAATATTTCAATAATATTTTTGTAAAGTCTTTACAAAAAAGTGCAAATAGGGGCTTTATAGACATAAATTTACACTTATGTATAAAAAACGTTGCAAGAAAAATAAACAGATTAATCAGAAAATATTAACTTAAATTATCAAAACTCATACAGCTGAAGTTTCACTTACTGCCCCCTGGAGTAAACAGGTGGTACTACAAGCTTGCAGTTTTTTGATTAAATGCGTTAATTTTTTTAACGCGTTATTTTTTTGTAAAATTAATCGTATGTTATTAATGTGTTAAATCGACAGCCCTAATTTATTTCTTTTAATTTATATAGGCAAACTCAATAATACTGTATGTCCAAATACTAAATAGTTTTGAAATTAAAAATCGTCCATTTTTAAAATAATGGCCAAAAACGCCAGATAGCATCTATAGAAAGTTCATTTAATTAATTGTTAGCAAAAATATCAAACAAATAATTACTTCAATTTATATGATATAGAAGTATATCTTTAACTATAAATCAATTTTGGTCCCAAATTCAGCTCCTACTGAATGATTACTTGATTTAAATGTGCAATAGCAGTGTTTATTGCTACACTGCTAAAAAAAAAAACACTTTTTTTCAGATTTATACATGTCAACTTTATTAAGTTGTATTAATTTAATATTGTTTTCATTTAAAAATGGACCCATTCTATTTTGTGGAATTCATTTATAAAATTAAAAAAGCGCAAATCTAAAATTTAGGACATGTCAAAATAGTTTTGCCATTTTCTACACTAATTTTTTACACACACACACAAATATAATAAACACCGTTTCGCACAGTAGTATGCTACAGTTTTGTCACATGACCTCATTGCATGTAATTACTGTCCGATTTTCAATTTGGAAATATATTTATTTATTTATATTTTTTTAAACATATTTAATTAAATGTCTTGTAAAAAAAATTTCTATACTGCACAATTTGGCAAATGTTGTCTGGGTACTCTGCGAATACAGGTAATTTGCATACTGTGCACAGTATACATACTCCAGCATGTGCACAGATAGTAGAAGAGTAGTATTTTTGTACCCAAACACAGTCTTATCTTTCACAAAATAATTGTATAATATATAGTTTCATCACATCAGTGCATTAATGGAGTTACTGTCACAGAAGTCAGAATCGCAACTTTTGTACCATTTACGCATAATAATGTAATTTTTATAAATTTAGCTCATACAGAGGGTGGAAGTGACCTCAATTTCCCCGAGGTAATTATGGCAATCTGCCTGTTTGACACAGCGGACGTGGCCTTCAGTCGCTGGGACTCTCTCCTGGCTGGCATGACTCCTTTGCACCCATCATTTAATTACCTCAATTAAAGCAGTAATTAATCATTTGCCTAAGAATCCATTACTAGCCATTGACTGAAATGGTCCTTTAATCAAAAGCTTCGGCTTGACACGCGGGTCAATCGCCAGTGCTGTTGTAGCACATGAGAAAGTGCACTCTCATCATATTTCATGATGTTTACCAGCCGCTTGTCTGGTGTTTCTGTTTGACTGGCAGCTTCACTTCTTTTAATGAGGTGCACAGTGCATTGGAGCCTCGGCGATAACGGCAAGCTGCCTCATTAAAATTCAATAACTTCAAATGACCACTGAACAATTAATAAGTGTGCCTCAACATTAAATGATCTCACCTGCCACTATTTGTATTGTTGCTACTTCAGATGAATGGTTGAATTATGTATAAGTTTATCTGTGCTTGTATTTCTTCTGAACGGGACATAGCTATGCTTCCTAATTCAGTTGGATTCTGTTGGGGTGAATCCAGAGAAACCAGAGAAAGAAAGTATCAGGATAGTGTCCTGGTCGTAGTTAACCCCAAACAATACAATATTTACATTCAATTACTACTTTATGATTATTTGCATTGTGACATTATTTTCTGGACACTTAAGCTCATTTTACAATTTTACAATTGTCATTACCGTAACACATACGGTTGTTTGACTTTTACTGTTCTCATTATTTTAAGTTATTATTCTCATTAACATAACATGGCAAAACATATTGCGGCAATAGGAATGTCACAATGGCCGTCTTTTTTGCACGTTGCGGCAATGGGAATGTCACAATGGCCGTCTTTTATTCACATTGCGGCAATGGTAATGTCACGGTGGCCGTCTTTTTTGCATGTTGCGGCAATGGGAATGTCACAATGGCCGTCTTTTTTGCACGTTGCGGCAATGGGAATGTCACAATGGCTGTCTTTTTTGCACGTTGCGGCAGTGGGAATGTCACAATGGCCGTCTTTTTTGCACGTTGCGGCAATGAGAATGTCACAATGGCCGTCTTTTTTTCACGTTACGGCAATGAGAATATCCCAATGGCCGTCTTTTTTTCACGTTGCGGCAATGAGAATATCCAATGGCCGTCTTTTTTTCACGTTGCGGCAATGGGAATGTCACAATGGCCGTCTTTTTTCACGTTGCGGCAATGAGAATATCACAATGGCCGTCTTTTTTTCACGTTGCGGCAATGAGAATATCCCAATGGCCGTCTTTTTTTCACGTTGCGGCAATGGGAATGTCACAATGGCCGTCTTTTTTCACGTTGCGGCAATGAGAATATCACAATGGCCGTCTTTTTTTCACGTTGCGGCAATGGGAATGTCACAATGGCCGTCTTTTTTCACGTTGCGGCAATGAGAATATCACAATGGCCGTCTTTTTTTCACGTTACGGCAATGAGAATATCCCAATGGCCGTCTTTTTTTCACGTTGCGGCAATGAGAATATCCAATGGCCGTCTTTTTTTCACGTTGCGGCAATGGGAATGTCACAATGGCCGTCTTTTTTCACGTTGCGGCAATGAGAATATCACAATGGCCGTCTTTTTTTCACATTGCGGCAATGAGAATATCACAATGGCCGTCTTTTTTTCACATTACGGCAATGAGAATATCCCAATGGCCGTCTTTTTTTCACATTGCGGCAATGAGAATATCCCAATGGCCGTCTTTTTTCACATTGCGGCAATGAGAATATCCCAATGGCCGTCTTTTTTCACATTACGGCAATGAGAATATCCCAATGGCCGTCTTTTTTTCACATTACGGCAATGAGAATATCCCAATGGCCGTCTTTTTTTCACATTGCGGCAATGAGAATATCCCAATGGCCGTCTTTTTTCACATTGCGGCAATGAGAATATCACAATGGCCGTCTTTTTTTCACATTACGGCAATGAGAATATCACAATGGCCGTCTTTTTTCACATTGCGGCAATGAGAATATCCCAATGGCCATATTTTTTTCACATTGCGGCAATGAGAATATCCCAATGGCCGTCTTTTTTCACATTGCGGCAATGAGAATATCCCAATGACTGTAATATTCTCGTTACCGCTACGTGAAAAAAGACAATTACGATATTTTTTCACATTTAAATAATAATTTTTTAATGCCAAAGTTACATTGAAGAACTACTTATCTGACAGACCAGGACATTGTAGTGTTCCTAGCCATACATTTGAGTCCCCCAATAGGACAATTTTATCTCTGAATTTGTGATTTTACTTTCCTTCAAGCTGTGACCATACAGATAAGAATGAGACAATTCAAACCAAGTAGACTGGGCTAAAGCACATAACTGTTAATCAGAAGGTTGCTGGTTTGATCCCCACAGCCACCACCATTGTGTCCTTGAGCAAGACACTTAACTCCAGGTTGCTCCGGGGGGGATTGTCCCTGTAATAAGTGCACTGTAAGTTGCTTTGGATAAAAGCGTCTGCCAAATGCATAAATGTAAATGTAAACCATTCAGGGGTGACTAATTGCGGCAGTCACTCACTAATGAAACTCAACGTGGGATGTCTTAAACTTTTCTTTGCAAGTAAGCAATTTATACACAATGGCAAATTGTAGAAGAGCCCTCTCCACCTCCACAGCCCACTGAACGTGGTTTGCCAGCGAAGTGCAGTCAAGCATTTAGGGAAGGCACTTGGCTGGCCACCTTGCTTCAGTGGCTCTGATGGGTCCTGACTTTTATCTGCAATGGTCAGCCCACTAAAAAAAGAAAAAAATAGCTGTAGGAAGGTATGACATAGAGGCAGATAGCAGACATGAGTCAGATGCAGTCTAGAGTTTGAGAGAAGATGAGTTGAAACGATTTGGCGTGAGTCAAAGATCTCAGCCGAAGGTTTTTTCAGGAATGTCAACGCATTAATCTGTGTAGGCCAATGCTTTACATGCGGATTTATCAGTTCATAAAGACTTAGTTTTCACCCTGTTCCTCACACAATGCAATCTTATGACATCTAAACACCTCCACACACCTATTCAGGGTCATATGCACATCTCGATTAGATTTGAAACCAATGAATATCTGGATATTCAATCCTGCATTAAAGCAGCAAAAGAGGCCCAATTATGGTGACTATCTGTTGGTACTTTTGCTCTGTGATTAAGTAGCATGTAATGTATTCCTCCAGGTGTAATGATCTTGGGTGTAAAGATCCATTAAGCCCCTCAGTCTTGCTTAAAAAGCCCATCAAGGTCATCGGCTTCGGATGGCTTGGCTTTAATAAATGTCTCTGTATGTTAGCGTGGAGGCAAGAAGTGCGATTCAAGGCACTGCTGTTATTACTAATGAGCTGTTTTGACAATCAGGTCGCCCTGGCAACATAAGCTTCTATTATATTAATAATATGCATGCGGTGAATGAATTCGAAATTTGGGTTGCAGAAGGATAAAACTAGCACAGATGCTTTTATGAAACGACATCTTAACGAATGCGTCCGCAATTGTCTGCTTTCAGGTGAATCTCATGAAGAAAAAAAGAAAATATTCATTATAATGATTTTTGGGGTGGCTGTGGCTCAGGTGGTAGAGCGGGTCGGCTGCTAATCGCAGGGTTGGTGGTTCGATTCCCGGCCCACGTGACTCCACATGCCGAAGTGTCCTTGGGCAAGACACTGAACCCCAAGTTGCTCCCAATGGCAGGATAGCGCCTTGCATGGCAGCTCTACCGTCATTGGTGTATGAATGGGCGAATGAGACGCAGTGTGAAGCGCTTTGAATACAGCTACGGTTAAAAAGGCGCTATATAAGTGCCATTTACCAAATACTCTACCAAATGGAATTGCAAAAGTAATGACTGTTTTCAAACAGGTTTCCCGAACACTCCCTCCATTTTCCAACGTATTCCCAGGACAGTTCGTAATAATTTGTACGAGATGGCGAAATCGTTGCATATCTTAAGACTTTGCTTGTATGAAGGACTATCAATTTTAGTGTCTTAGAGAACAGCAAATTTTAGCTTGCCTCCTATCCAGCTCATGTTTTCAAGAAAATTATCACCTGTGAACAAATTTGGCCAATCGTTCCACATTTAATTATGCAATTTAAATCACTGTATGTCAATCACCTGTAAAACACTTCCATCGTCCCGTTCGAAACCCTGATGTTTTCTTTGTGGTACTTAAGTTATTTTTCTTTAAAAATAATTAGAGATGCACCGATCGACCGGCTAGGGACCGGAATCAGCCGGTTTTCCGCATGCTCGGCCCGGACTGGTCTCTCGCCTTTCCAATTCCGAGCAGGTCCGTTTTGTTGCCAGCAGCGCAGCCAATAACGTCACAGCCGCATGGAAACATGACACTGGTGTGGAAGATCTTCACTGTGAGTGAAAAATACATAAAGTTCGCAATTTGTAATATTTGTAAGGCTAAAGTAAACCGTTGGGATGGCAGAGACGGGCTAAATACATATAAATTGTGCCGTTGTGATTTAATGTGCTGAGTAACGTAATTTTTCTCACCGTGTCCGATATTAAAATCAGTGCGACCTTGGAATAATATATTGATGTGATTTATTCATATAACGTGGTTTGGGCCATACAAATTACGGGAGTTTCCCTGGAGAAATAACAAAACGGGAGGGGTGGGGGGGTGGGAGATGGGTGTGAAATGCGGGAGACTCCCGGGAAAAACGGGGGTGAGTGACGACAGGTATGGTTACAAGCCGATCCCGAAGCAGCAATCAGTTTTACCTCTGATATTTGGGATCTAACGTCGCTTAATGTCAATGTTGAGCATATTGGACACTTCAGTTTTGTTCATAGGCTTGTAATATTTGTAATTGTTTTGTTAGACGAGTAAAAAATAGAAAAAATTCCATTTATGAAAATCGTGGGAAATGACGTCTGTTTTGTTATATAAAGCAACTCATTTGCAGTTAATTGTTATTTCTACCTCTTTCCAATCACAGAGCACTTTATATATCAGAAGACAGAGAAGATCCTGGAACTTAGTTTGGGGGAAATTGTAATGTTTAACCATTTATTTTATTATGAAAATTAAATTAAGTATTGAAGAAAGGTGGATTTTGTTTGTATATGCGGTCAATAATAGTTCTTAGAAAAAAAAATCGGTATCGGCAGGTCACACTTGGAAAAAAATCGGAATCAGCCAAGAAAATTGCAATTGGTGCATCTCTAAAAATAATGTTTAGTTTTAGGGTTTGGGGTTATGCCGAGTTTACACTACACGATTTTAAACCCGATTTTCGCTCGCCGACAGTTTTGTGGAGATTGCCGACAAAAGCCTGAAATCGTGGGCAAATCAGAGCTCGCTACCGTGAACGACGATCGCAGTGTATGAACTATCAAAGACGCGATTTGAGAGAAGCGCCGACACTTCGCCGATGTCCGCGAGATATCTAGAACGTTAAATATCTGGACCTGCTTGTGATTCCAAAATTGCGCGATTATTTTTTGACTGAATACAACTGCAGCATTGACCTACAGCCAATGACAGAGCGAGAGATGGGGCACGGGAAGTTTCAGTTGGAGGAGTCCTGGGAGTGGGAGGAGTCCTGGGAGTGCGAGGAGTCCTGATGTACCAGCAACTGAACATCAACTAGCATGGCTGCGGTATCAAGAAAGTCTCATTGGAACGAAGAAATGGAGGACAAATTAGCGAAACATTGGCAGGAGCATCAGCGCCTATTTGATGTTTCATCTGAACTGTCCCACGTCCGGGTGGAGAAAGAGAAGAGTTGGAGAGAAATCGCCAATTCTCTTGGACAGTCAGGTCAGCAAATAGGTCGATTTTACAGTAGGAGGGGCTTTTTCATAGTGTAACCAATAAAATATGTGATTAAAAACATACACATCATATTCTGAAATGCATAACATATGATCATGCATTTGTTTACGCAATTTTGTTCGATTTCTCTGAAAAAAAGACAATAAAATGTCATTTTGATTCTAAAGTGAGTTTATCTTATTTTAAGAATGTTTAGACAATACAAAAATATTCAGTAAGAAAATAGTTTTTTTTGCCATGTACAACTGATCATGAGACCCGGTTTCATCTTAAATTGGTCAGACAAACGGAGAGTCCCAAACAAGCCATTGGTTGAAGCACTGTTATTGTATCGCTGGTCAGGATGCTCAAACAAACAGAGCAATGTTTTGATAGCGGCCATTTGGTTTACAGTTGCTTCTGCATATTAACCTGGCAGAAATCGTTATACTTCGGCTTTAATAAAAATGCTATTTTTTTTTTGACACATAAAAGTGTGTTATATATAAAATGTGTCTTTTTGTGGTGGGCCCTGTGAAGAAATGGCCGATCAAAAAAATAACTACTTCAGCGGTTGCCATAGCGATGACAGATGGACAGTTTCAGCCCAAGTGACAAAAGAAGGAAAAAGTAACAGGTTGAGAGGAGCTTCACACACCGACATTATAATTCACATTATGGGATATGTCTCAAGAAGACGAGAAAAGGAATGAGAGATGGACAGGAGAGGATGTAGGAAGAGATGTGTGGGCGCTCAATTGCCTGGTTGACTTTGCCTGATTGAAATTGACCCACCATCTGCAGTTAAAATCTGCCATACTGGAAAAACTGAGCACTATCGTCTGGCTTTAATTTGAGTGGCTCTCGTGTGGTTAGCCGGGGTGAAATTTTACACTGAACGCTACTAATTTGATGGAGAACAAAACGAAATAGAAGCCACAAAAAAGTACCTGTCAATCAATAAGAGGACAGGGGATGAGAACCGTGCAATAATCTGTCGAAATGGAATTAAAGCATTTACATATTCACTTTTGACACAGGAAAGGGTAGAGAAGGCCACAGAATGTTGCGATTAATGATGATACAGCAGCCTTTGAGATTAAACTAAATGCCAAAAACTCATCGTCATCGCCGCTGTAGACACTTGAATGTCCTTAAAACCGGTGTTGATATGCAACATTACTGACAAATGAGGATCGCAGCATCAAATCTTGAGTATAGTGTTAACTACTGTTATTGGAGAAATGATAACTAACATTGTCACATTTTGTATCTTGTGCCAATTATTTTATCCCCAGTTTTGGAATGCCCAATTCCCACTACTTAGTAGGTCCTCGTGGTGGCGCGGTTACGCGCCTCAATCCGGGTGGCGGAGGACAAGTCTCAGTTGTCTCCACTTCTGAGACCGTCAATCCGCGCATCTGATCACGTGACTCGTTGTGCACGACACCGCGGAGACTCACAGCATGTGGCGGATCATGCTACTCTCCATGATCCACACACAACTCACCACACACCCCATTGAGAGAACCACTAATCACCACCACGAGGAGGTTACCCCATGTGACTCTACCCTCCCTAGCAACCGGGACAATTTGATTGCTAAGGAGACTCACAGCATGTGGAGGCTCATGCTACTCTCCACAATCCACACACAACTCAAAACACGCCCCATTGAGAAAACCACTAATCACCACCACGAGGAGGTTACCCCATGTGACTCTACCCTCCCTAGCAACCGGGACAATTTGGTTGCTAAGGAGACTCACAGCATGTGGAGGCTCATGCTACTCTCCACGATCCACACACAACTCACCACACGCCCCATTGAGAGAACCACTAATCACCACCACGAGGAGGTTACCCCATGTGACTCTACCCTCCCTAGCAACCGGCCCAATTTGGTTGCTTAGGAGACCTGACTGGAGTCACTCAGAGAACGCTCAACATATACTAATACATCTTTAAAATCAAAAGTTGTACTAGTTAACATTTGTTAACGCACAATGAACTTGCATGAACTAACAATGAGCAATTGTATTTTATTAACTAACATTTAGGATGAAGAAATGTTGTAAATAACTTGTTAATTGTTAGTTTATGATACCTAATGCATTAACTAACGTTAATGAATGGAAACTTATTGTAATATGTAAAATATTAGCAGGACTTAACAGTAAGGATTTATTCTGCTGTCCCGGTCAAGCAATTTCACATTTTAATTTAGGCTAACTATATATATATATATATATATATATCAGTGTAAGACATTAAGTTGTTTTTCAGGTTTTTTTGTTTTACCTTTATGAAGGCATTTTTAAGGCATATTTTTTAACCATACAAAATATGGCACACTATGGCGTTACTGTGTAATATCACACAACTGAGCCACATGTTGTTGACGGGGGGGGGGGGGGGGGTGTCCTCTGTCCTTTTCTGCTCATCATGGCATAACGCAGCGGCTCATTCTTGCTTATCGTTTCGTTATCGTTTCGCGGCCAAATCACCGGCCTGCTCAGTTCTCCCGATGGACATTCCTGCACCTGATCGGCCCAAAAGTGCATTGGCCTTTTGCCAGATTACCAGTGCAGCCCTGCCTAAACCTATCCAATAGTGTCAAAAAGCAAATGCAACATGAAAAGCACATTTTCTGAAGAAACTACGACATTTAACGTCGCTTCAATGACGCTTTTGTCTCAGTGTGAGTTTGTGTGTTTGAATGGTCTCGAACCGCGGACTTCCGAGTCCAAATTCCAACGGTCAGGTGAGTCTATAGCGGAAGCTAATCGCATTGTAATAAGTGTGTAAATGTAGGCGAGTCTGTAATACAAGAGTTAAAATCGATAGTTTTCAAATGATTCATTATAGTAAAAGGGTTTCGAAATCATAACATAGCAGTGTGTGAGTAACGGTGCAAAATATACAGCGAGTGTGTATAAAGTCACATTCAGTCGTTGTAGTCGTGATTTTATGGTGGCGTAGTGGCTAGAGCACAGGGCTGCTAATCAGAAGGTCACTGGTTCGAACCCCACGGCCACCATCATTGTGTCCTTGAGTAAGACACTTAATTCCAGGTTGCTCCGGGGGGATTGTCCCTGTAATAAGGGCTTTGTATAAAAGCGTCTGCCAAATGCATAAATGTAAATGTAGTTATAGTAGCGTTCATTCTATGGGACAATGCCAATGTTCGGTGCTCCTTATGCAAAAATATGTTTTTGAATACATAATTTTCCTTTATGCTCATCAAGCTATTGATTATTCAACACAGTCTCTCCTTCACACACTTCAACATCTGTGAATAAAATATAAAACATATGACAGTTCAACTCGCATTTCTCTCGCAGCCTTATTTTCAATTCCGAGTTTTCTCTGTTGGTGCAACTAAGAATTAAGGAAAATAAAAAGCACGAGTGAGTTGACCAGTTGCCTGAAGTCTCTCTTCCTGTTGCATTCTGCTTTATAGAACTCAAATGGAAATATCGAGAGCTGTCACCAGCGGTCAAGGGGTTAAGAAAAGTAACCTTTATTCATATATTATCTATAAAAATAACATCTCTAATTGTGCAGTGAACATACCAATACCCTGACTGTATTATACAACATAATAGTTCAAATATGCCATGCAAAATCCCCACTAAAGACTTCAACAATGGCTCCAATCTTTAGGGAGGAACATCTATGATAATGAGTTAATGCTAATGTTAATGACGGCGAAGGTAAAGTTTCTGAACACCGATAACCTTGGCTGCAATTACTGACCAAAGTCATTCAAATGAGCTCGACAGCAAAATAAATGAGAATGAATCGAGATATAATCCTGAACTGTAAAGACTTTGTCACCACAGCAGAAGTAATATATCTCTTTTTAAACGTCCTTTACGTGTTGGAAGCGGTAGCCTTTTCAATGGCAAACTTATTATCTCTCAGCAACCAAGGTGAAAGGCGAAAGCGATCCATGGAAATCAGAACTGGAGAGGAGAGGTATATTCACAAAGGCATTTTTTTTACCATATCGGAGTTCATAATAGATGATCAGTGTCATAAAGAATGATGAGGCTGCTGCATCGTTATTTCAAATGCCAGCGAGAGACTCATTTTCATCCGTTGCAGACAGAATCACCCACATGTACATGAGTTGGCAAGAATCTTTTGTAAATGTGATGCGCCGTGCCACAGAGCAAGACTGTTAAACACAGTTAACTGGATTACATTTTAGGATGCATGTCAGGGTTATTTGCATGTCAAGATATAGACTTTATGTAACATTATAAAACGAATAGTTCTGGCTCTAAATGCTGATTGGACGAGCTAGCCATGGTTAAATAGCCCACATAGAGACCTGTGACCGGCAGCTGATAGATGCACTGTAGCATTTAGCCTCCTTGTTTGCACACACCTCCCACGCCGGAGACACCGGTTCGAGTCCCGTTCGGAGCGGGGCGAACAGGACCGTTACATAAGTATGATAGTGGCCATCAAAATGTGCAATGCTGAACATAGACCGTGACAGCCTTTGAGTTGCCGCTCTTTTTTTTTTTTAGCCAATCAGAGGCGCTCTCTGACAGTCAATCGTTTTTTGTATTCATGTTTGGTTACATTGGGTTTGCTGTTAATCTGCAAATAGTGTATGTTAACTGTTAACAACTGCAAAGGAACTAACAGCTGTTACATTTGAATATTTATTTAAATCAATTCACATTACATTTATTAATTTGGCAACTTACAAGTGCATTCAAGCGTTACTATTTATCACTTTGTGTGTTCCTTGGGGATCAAACCCGTGTCGTTGTTGCAAATGTTCCTTCCCATCAAGAACATTTTTGCATATTAAAATATATGTAAAATATATTTTTCAACCTTGCTATTTACAACAGATATTAACGTTGCTGAAAAAAAATATTTGTTTTGTTTTCCAGTAAAAAATAAAAATATATATATTTTTTTAAAGGAGATAATTAGTGTTAGATAATACTGTTTAATATTTAATTTTAAAAAAGGTGCAAGAACATTGTCATTATATATATATATATATATATATATATATATATATATATATATATGTGTATATATATATAATAAAATAAAATAAGAGATTTTTCCTTGTTCTCATAGAAACCACAAGTTTGTGACGCTTATGCCAATAACAAGAAAAAAAGGCTATTTTTCTTTAAATTAAATGTATTTTTGTGTATTGGGAAATATTTTTTAAATATTTGTTTTTATTTTAAGCATTTGTTTAAACAAAACTTTTATCTCCTGCCGTTCTGCTTCATAAGTATGAATTAAAGTATTTATTTTTTGTTGTTTTAAGGATATTTAGATATTCTCTGAACATTATATTTTCATGCAGTGAATATGTTTCAAATATATTCTGCCCATGGGGAAACATTTTTTATTTTTTTTGCCATATGGGACTGTTTCGGTCGGCAGCTCACAAGGTTTGGAACACAACCAATAATTCAGTTCTAGTAAGTCACACTTCCAAAATCCTGCTCATTTCATATTCAGGTACGCAAATATTCAGAGGCATCTTGCGTGCTTGTCGGATAGCATGCTGTTGAAATGCACTTGCATTAGACTAAACAGTATTCAAGGTGACCTGACAACACGTCTCATCGACTGTAGCAATGCAGTCCACCAACAATGCCTGCAGTGCATCTGTCACTGTTTTAAAAACATGCATCCCAAGCACACAAGTATAAAGAGCACTGACATGCAGCATGCACTTAAGTAACCTTGTACCAGATAACCTCAGCAACTCGCCAAGCTGTGTAAAAATGGCTAATTGCTTGTGTGTGTTTGTGTGAGCGAAATGCTATCTGCAGTGGTGTCTGCGGTGATCACAGTAAGAGGAGATATGACGTGTCTGGTGTATAGAATATTGAGTGATTAATGGAACGGTTACATTGGCAGATCATGGTGGTGACCTTCAAACAGTCTGAAATGTTTAAAGCATTTGAGGATCTTGATATTTGTTGTTTTGCCATTTCCTCTTCGGTTTGTAAAGGTTTCATGGGTTATGGGGTGGAGAGAGTGATTGCGAGTTACAGCAAAAATACCCTTGGCCCATACTTGAACGTTTACAGATTGTGTAAATCAAATCAAACCATAATCACTCAAGCATTTCAGTAATGGAAGAGGTATCTTGTTCTGCCACCAGGGATGGACTGGGAAGAGAAATCGGCCTGGGATTTTACATAGCAACTGGCCCAAACTGGGGGGGGGGGGGGGGGTGCTCGGTAATCCCAATTGCCAGTCCACCCCTGATCGGCCCCAAAGTGCGTCGGCCCACCGGGAAAATACCCGGTATGCCAGATTACCAGTCCAGCCCTGTCTGCCACCCTTAATATCCAACTGTCATTGAACCTGTACTTTTTTTTTTCTTATTTCAAATAAAACATTTTGATTCGACATGGTTTAACTCTTTTTTTTTTTTTTTCCCCCAGATGTCAATTATTATTTCACTGTACTGTAAAAAGCTTAACAGCTGTGCTTTATTGTACATTGCTTCTACAGGTTTGGCGTAACTATTTGCCAGCAGTAGGAAACGGTCCATTGTTGCGAATGGTTTTCTGCAAGTTCCCCACTTGTAACGGTTAAGAGTTGCAAACTTGTGGCTAAACTTTTTTTGTCAAAGTAAATGGGATCCGTAAATCTGTCAAAAATTAAGAGGGATTTGTCAATTTTGATTCGTCAATGTCATCAAAAAGTAAGCGGGATTCCATCCATCTTCAACCGCTTATCCGAAGTCGGGTCGCGGGGGCAGCGGCTCCAGCAGGGGGCCCCAAACTTCCCTATCCTGAGCCACATTAACCAGCTCTGACTGGGGGACCACGAGTCCTGGGTCTTCCCCGAGGCCTCCTCCCAGCTGGACGTGCCTGAAACACCTCCCTAGGGAGGTGCCCAGGGGGCATCCTGACCAGATGCCCAAACCACCTCAACTGACTCCTTTCGAAACAAAGGAGCAGCAGCTCTACTCCTCATGGATGACTGAGCTCCTCACCCTATCTCTAAGGGAGAAGCCCGCCACCCTTCTGAGGAAGCCCTTTTTGGCCGCTTGTACTCGCAACCTAGTTCTTTCGGTCAAGACCCAGCCATCATGACCACAGGTGAGGGTAGTAACGAAAATGGACCGGTAGATCGAGAGCTTTGCCTTCCGGCTCAGTTCTCTTTTCGTGACAACGGTGCGATAGAGCGAGTGCAATACCGCCCCCGCTGCCCCGATCCTCTAGCCAACCTCCCGCTCCATTGTCCCCTCACTCGTGAACAAGACCCCGAGGTACTTGAACTCCTTCACTTGGGGCAGTAACTCCTTCCCTACCCGGAGTACACACTCCATCGGTTTCCTACTGGGAATCATGGCCTCAAATTTAGAGGTGCTAATCCTCATCCCAGCCGCTTCACACTCGACTGCCAAGCGATCCAGTGAGAGCTGAAGGTCACGGACAGTTGATGACATGAAGACTACATCATCTGCAAAAAGCAGCGATGAGATCCCCAGCCCACCGAACCGCACACCTTCCCCACCCCGACTACGTCTCGATATCCTGTCCATGAATATCTCAAACAGGATTGGTGACAAAACGCAGCCTTGGCGGAGACCAACCCCCACATGGAACGAACTCGACTTCATGCCGAGGACCCTTCTTCAACTTCAGAAAAAAAAAAAAAATGGCAAAAAAAATCATAATCATGTTTTATGATTATTCGTTTTTTTTTCTAAAAAATAAAAAAGCAAGAAATTAGCAAATTTCTCATGTTTGTTGCTCATGGATATAAAAAGAATACACAGCCTGAATGTTTGATTGGCACATGTGGGTTGGTCTGAAACGCGATTGGTCAACCTGCGCTGCCATCTGTCCTGCCTCAATCAAACCCCTCAGAGTTCAACATGATACAGCTCTGCAGATGGATTAATCTCATTTTTAATTCAGAACATTCAAATTCTTCCAAACACTTGACAGTTGCTTATTACAACTCTGCTGTTGCTCAAAGCAGTCGAACAATGGCTTTATCCGACAGCCCACCAACTGAACGCAGCAACATATATATATAATGATGTAGCTTCAATACAAGAATACAGTGTTTTGCTGCAAATTATAAACAATTAGTCTAAATGTATAGTACAGGTGAATGGGGGGGGGTACATTTTTTTTGTACATGATATTTCCTGACATAGTATACTTTTAGCTAACAAATGTGTAGGGTATTGCCATTGTTGATTTTGTCTGAACATGACTATTTTAGACAGACCCTATTAGACTATATATGGATGGTCTCATTAACCATTAGCAATTGTTTAAAGAATGAAACATTACTGCCCCCAACTGATCACGTGTCCTTAGCCGCCTAATGACACGTGATGCCAAAATTTAAAAACACCATTAACCAATAGGCTATTAACTCACTAATGGAAGTCTAGTTATTTATAATGTATAGAAATGTGCAAATGTGTGGTTATGTTTCTATAATAATCTATACTCTGCCTTTTAAAATCGGAGCTATTGCATCATAGTGAGTTATTGCCATGTAAATTGGTAAATTTCTGGATTAATCCATTGTCTTGTTACTTAACAAGTGACAGCAGAGTTGTAATAAATATGTAACAGTCTGACATTTGTTAGAATTTGAATGTTCTGAATAAAACATTTGATTAATCCATTTGCAGAGCTGAATCGCGTTGAACTCTGAGGGGTTTAATTGTGGCAGGACAGGTGGTTGTGCAGGTTTGACCAATCGCGTTTCAGACCCACCCACATGTGCAAATCAAATATTCAATTTGTATATTCATATTATATCGTTGAGCAATTAACATGAGAAATCAGCTGATTTCTTGCTTTTTTAACAAATTATAGGGAATTGAAAATGTTGATCCGTCAATTTGTCAAAAAAGAGGGATTCGTCAAATTTTGATCGTCAATTTGTCAAAAAAGAGGGATTCGTCAAATTTTGATCTGTCAATTTGTCAAAAAGAGGGAATCGTGGATTTTAATCCGTCAATTTGTCGAAAAGAGAGAATCGTGGATTTTGATCCGTCAATTTGTCGAAAAGAGGGATTCGTGGATTTTGATCCGTCAGTTTGTCGAAAAGAGGGATTCGTGGATTTTGATCCGTCAGTTTGTCGAAAAGAGGGATTCGTCGATTTTGATCCTTCAATTTGTCGAAAAGAGGGATTCGTTGATTTTGATCCTTCAATTTGTCGAAAAGAGGGATTCGTTGATTTTGATCCTTCAATTTGTCGAAAAGAGGGATTCGTTGATTTTGATCCTTCAATTTGTCGAAAAGAGGGATTCGTCGATTTTGATCCGTCAATTTGTCGAATAGAGGGATTCGTCGATTTTGAAACGTTCGTTTGTCGAAAAGAGGGATTCGTCGTTTTTGAAACGTCCGTTTGTCGAATAGAGGGATTCGTCGATTTTGAAACGTCCGTTTGTCGAAAAGAGGGATTCGTCGATTTTGAAACGTCCGTTTGTCGAAAAGAGGGATTCGTCGATTTTGAAACGTCCGTTTGTCGAAAAGAGGGATTCGTCGATTCGACAAACGGACGTTTCAAAATAGAGGGATTCGTCGATTTTGAAACGTCAATTTGTCGAATAGAGGGATTCGTCGATTTTGAAACGTCCGTTTGTTGAATAGAGGGATTCGTCAATTTTGATCCTTCAATTTGTCGAAAAGAGGGATTCGTTGATTTTGATCCTTCAATTTGTCGAAAAGAGGGATTCGTCGATTTTGATCCGTCAATTTGTCGAATAGAGGGATTCGTCGATTTTATCCGTCAATTTGTCGAAAAGAGGGATTCGTCGATTTTGATCCTTCAATTTGTCAGAGGGATTCGTCGATTTTATCCGTCAATTTGTCGAAAAGAGGGATTCGTCGATTTTGAAACGTCAATTTGTCGAAAAGAGGGATTCGTCGATTTTGAAATGTCAATTTGACGAAAAGAGGGATTCGTCGATTTTGAAACGTCTGTTTGTCGAAAAGAGGGATTCGTCGATTTTGAAACGTCTGTTTGTCGAAAAGAGGGATTCGTCAATTTTGAAACGTCCGTTTGTCGAATAGAGGGATTCGTCGATTTTGATCCGTCCGTTTGTCGAAAAGAGGGATTCGTCGTTTTTGATCCGTCAAGAGGGATTCGTCGATTTTGATCCGTCAATCTGTCGAAAAGAGGGATTCGTCGTTTTTGATCCGTCAAGAGGGATTCGTCGTTTTGATCCGTCAATTTGTTGAAAAGAGGGATTCGTGGATTTTGATCCGTCCGTTTGTCGAAAAGAGGGATTCGTCGATTTTGATCTGTCCGTTTGTCGAAAAGAGGGATTCGTCGATTTTGATCCGTCAATTTGTCGAAAAGAGAGAATCGTGGATTTTGATCCGTCAATTTGTCGAAAAGAGGGATTCGTGGATTTTGATCCGTCAGTTTGTCGAAAAGAGGGATTCGTGGATTTTGATCCGTCAGTTTGTCGAAAAGAGGGATTCGTCGATTTTGATCCGTCAATTTGTCGAATAGAGGGATTCGTCGATTTTGAAACGTTCGTTTGTCGAAAAGATGGATTCGTCGATTTTGAAACGTCAATTTGTCGAAAAGAGGGATTCGTCGATTTTGAAACGTCAATTTGTCGAAAAGAGAGAATCGTGGATTTTGATCCGTCAGTTTGTCGAAAAGAGGGATTCGTCGATTTTGAAACGTCCGTTTGTCGAAAAGAGGGATTTGTCGATTTTGAAACGTCCGTTTGTCGAAAAGAGGGATTTGTCGATTTTGAAACGTCCGTTTGTCGAAAAGAGGGATTCGTCGATTTTGAAACGTCCGTTTGTCGAATAGAGGGATTCGTCGATTTTGAAACGTCCGTTTGTCGAATAGAGGGATTCGTCGATTTTGATCCTTCAATTTGTCGAAAAGAGGGATTCGTCGATTTTGATCCTTCAATTTGTCGAAAAGAGGGATTCGTCGATTTTGATCCGTCAATTTGTCGAATAGAGGGATTCGTCGATTTTGAAACGTCCGTTTGTCGAAAAGAGGGATTCATCGATTTTGAAACGTCCGTTTGTCGAAAAGAGGGATTCATCGATTTTGAAACGTCCGTTTGTCGAAAAGAGGGATTCGTCGATTTTGAAACGTCCGTTTGTCGAAAAGAGGGATTCGTCGATTTTGATCCTTCAATTTGTCGAAAAGAGGGATTCGTCGATTTTATCCGTCAATTTGTCGAAAAGAGGGATTCGTCGATTTTGAAACGTCAATTTGTCGAAAAGAGGGATTCGTCGATTTTGAAACGTCAATTTGTCGAAAAGAGGGATTCGTCGATTTTGAAACGTCCGTTTGTCAAAGAGGGATTCGTCGATTTTGATCCGTCCGTTTGTCGAAAAGAGGGATTCGTCGATTTTGATCCGTCCGTTTGTCGAAAAGAGGGATTCGTCGATTTTGATCTGTCCGTTTGTCGAAAAGAGGGATTCGTCGATTTTGAAACGTCCGTTTGTCGAATAGAGGGATTCGTCGATTTTGATCCGTCCGTTTGTCGAAAAGAGGGATTCGTCGATTTTGATCCGTCCGTTTGTCGAAAAGAGGGATTCGTCGATTTTGATCCGTCCGTTTGTCGAAAAGAGGGATTCGTCGATTTTGATCCGTCAATTTGTTGAAAAGAGGGATTCGTCGATTTTGATCCGTCAATCTGTCGAAAAGAGGGATTCGTCGTTTTTGATCCGTCAAGAGGGATTCGTCGTTTTTGATCCGTCAATTTGTTGAAAAGAGGGATTCGTGGATTTTGATCTGTCCGTTTGTCGAAAAGAGGGATTCGTCGATTTTGATCCGTCCGTTTGTCGAAAAGAGGGATTCGTCGATTTTGATCTGTCCGTTTGTCGAAAAGAGGGATTCGTCGATTTTGATCCGTCCGTTTGTCGAAAAGAGGGATTCGTCGTTTTTGATCCGTCAATTTGTTGAAAAGAGGGATTCGTGGATTTTGATTTGTCAATTTCATCAAAAAGTAAGAAGGATTAATCAGTTTTGAGGGATTTGTACATTTTGACCTGTCAATTTTTGATGATGAATTTCGGGTGTTTATTTTAAAATACATTTTTGCAATTGTTGCTGGCAATGTGAGGATCTCAATGTTATCGAAGTATTACATCACTATTTTTTAACTAGCAATTTTAGCATGCAAATGAATGTCTCGTTACTTAAGTGTATCATCGGTATTAGTTTTGGTTTCTGCGACATTAGCCTTGAAAATAAAAAGTAATCATGCAAATGGTATTTGGTGTCCACGTGTATTACGATCTATTAATTGATTATTAATTTTATTGATAGTTGACTATGATATCCCTACCCCTAATTCAACATTTTAGTGTCACATTAGAAAGTAAGAGAGACAGCACCACTATTTAATTGGACTTTCGAGTGGGCAATGCATGTGAAAATTAAATCAAGACTAATGAGCAGTGAACAATAAAAAGATAAACGGTCCAACGATAAGCAGACAGACAGGGCTGCTGAAGCCCAATAACTATATTTCTTTATAATTCTCCCATTCAAAAAGGTGCTGAAGCAATCAAATCCCAATTTTTAGGAAATGCCATCTTTGCAACATTTGGCCCGGTTTCCATCAGAATAATTTCCTCCAAAATGGTAATGAGACAAGAGAGAACAGAATCCCACAGAAACAACAAAAGAGCTTGTTGAAAGAGACGTTATTAAAGCACTAGTCGGCATTGGTTGAGTTCGAGGAAAAAGCCGTAATGGCCATTAAATACTGTCTGGAAGTCTTTAACGGATGTAAATGCTGCAGTTGTAAAGGAATATTGGCCATCACACCACCAAACATTGTTTATTTTACTTAAAGGATTAGTTCATCCTAAAATTCTGTCATTATTTACTCACCTTTTTGTTGTTCCAAACCCATATGCTGTTATTTAATTCCATGGAACAAAAACAATGCATAGTGGCCGCAGGCTTCAACAAAAAGTCCATTAAAGTATCTTTAAAGTAGTCCAGTATTTCACATCTTTTAAAGGCATACAATAGCTTTCTCTAAGGAACAAAATAACAGCATGAATGTTTGGAATGTCATAAGAAGGGTGAATAAATGACAGAATTTTCATTTTTAGGTCAAATAACCCTTTACATGTATATAATGCTTGTTTTCTGACACACACATAATGAATCTGAATATTGCAAAGTTTGCGTTTATCATTTTGTGTAATGAATTTTACTGCCTATATGCTTGGGTACCATTTCAGTTAGGATGCTAGCTTAGAAGGCAGCAGCCTATGTAGTGGACAGCTAGTCAGCTCAGTAGGTTGGGGAAAAGCCACAATCTCACAAATGCACTGGGTTTGGAATGTATAGCCGTGAATATCTTTATTCGGTTGGGCCTGGAGCGCTGCCGGTTATTGGACGATTTCAATCAATGCACAGCTTGCAGAGTGCTCTAAACGCTTATTGAATATTCAGTTAGCCGAACAAGCTGCATTGACGACTCCCAGTGCCCTGGAGTGAGTCTTGGAAAATATCTAATCTTTAGTGGAATACTAGACGAAACGAGGCATATACAAGTGTGCAAGCAAATAAGGACACATACAGTATACACACAAATTCTTTCGTTGACCTTAGACTTTTTTTTGCTTTTGTCTTAAAGGATGAAATGTTCAAGATGAAGAAAATGAAGAAAATGTCAATGCTTTCTAGATGAGATAGATCTGGGAAAATCAAATGGAATTGTTCTGTGTGATTCTCATATTTTAGACTGGATACGACAGGTCGAGTCGACTCCGCTCTTGAAATGATCAGCCCATCAGGGTGTGATGGTAATCTCCAGCCCCTCATCTCATTAACCAAACACATCACCTTCTCATTAATCAAATGATGTAGATGAGTCTCATTTTGAAGCTCTCATCTTATTCATTTTGCCTTGCTCGGCTGACAATGTTGGACCATAAAAAACATTTCTCTGGAATTAAAATGCTAATTGGAGCAGTATTATGACAGCATTTGAATTTTGAAACATTCTAATTTAAATAGAAATCTTTTGATTCTGAGTCTGATTGTGACGAGTTCTATTCATCCAAGAGTTTTGATTATAAGGAGTGACAATTCCACTATGACATCTGTTTCTAATAGATGTTTTTTTTTTTTTTACTATTGAAACAATTTTGAAATTGTTTTTTAAATATAATTTGTAAAGTAATATTTAAAAGTATTTATAATGCTATTTTCTTAGCACATTTGTATTTCTTATGTGCAACTGTTACATTTTAACTGTATATGCATTAAATAATTTCTAATTCCTGTAATATAATTATTATTATTTTGATTCTGAATTCAAGTTCTATTCATCCTAGATTTAATTATTTATCTAATAATAATGATGTGTATTTTATATATATATATATATATATATATATATATATATAAATTTTATAATATTATTTTGAATTTTATAAGTTCTATTTATCCTTGATTTCATTATTTATATAATAATAATAATGTGTATCATATATATATATATATATATATATATATATATATACACTCACCTAAAGGATTATTAGGAACACCTGTTCAATTTCTCATTAATGCAATTATCTAATCAACCAATCACATGGTAGTTGCTTCAATGCATTTAGGGGTGTGGTCCTGGTCAAGACAATCTCCTGAACTCCAAACTGAATGTCAGAATGGGAAAGAAAGGTGATTTAAGCAATTTTGAGCGTGGCATGGTTGTTGGTGCCAGACGGGCCGGTCTGAGTATTTCACAATCTGCTCAGTTACTGGGATTTTCATGCACAACCATTTAGGGTTTACAAAGAATGGTGTGAAAAGGAAAAAACATCCAGTATGCGGCAGTCCTGTGGGCGAAAATGCCTTGTTGATGCTAGAGGTCAGAGGAGAATGGGCCGACTGATTCAAGCTGATAGAAGAGCAACTTTGACTGAAATAACCACTCGTTACAACCGAGGTATGCAGCAAAGCATTTGTGAAGCCACAACACGCACAACCTTGAGGCGGATGGGCTACAACAGCAGAAGACCCCACCGGGTACCACTCATCTCCACTACAAATAGGAAAAAGAGGCTACAATTTGCAAGAGCTCACCAAAATTGGACAGTTGAAGACTGGAAAAATGTTGCCTGGTCTGATGAGTCTTGATTTCTGTTGAGACATTCAGATGGTAGAGTCAGAATTTGGCGTAAACAGAATGAGAACATGGATCCATCATGCCTTGTTACCACTGTGCAGGCTGGTGGTGGTGGTGTAATGTGTGGGGGATGTTTTCTTGGCACACTTTAGCCCCCTTAGTGCCAATTGGGCATCGTTTAAATGCCACGGCCTACCTGAGCATTGTTTCTGACCATGTCCATCCCTTTATGGCCACCATGTACCCATCCTCTGATGGCTACTTCCGGCAGGATAATGCACCATGTCACAAACCTCGAATCATTTCAAATTGGTTTCTTGAACATGACAATGAGTTCACTGTACTAAAATGGCCCCCACAGTCACCAGATCTCAACCCAATAGAGCATCTTTGGGATGTGGTGGAACGGGAGCTTCGTGCCCTGGATGTGCATCCCACAAATCTCCATCAACTGCAAGATGCTATCCTATCAATATGGGCCAACATTTCTAAAGAATGCTTTCAGCACCTTGTTGAATCAATGCCACGTAGAATTAAGGCAGTTCTGAAGGCGAAAGGGGGTCAAACACAGTATTAGTATGGTGTTCCTTAATAATCCTTTAGGTGAGTGTATATATATATATATAATAATTCATTATTTTGATTCTGAATCTGATAGTGACAAGTTTTTTCATCCTAGATTTTACAATAAACAATATACACACACACACACACACACACACACACCAATCATCCACAACATTAAAACCACCTGCCTAATATTGTGTAGGTTCCCCTCGCGCTTCCAAAACAGCACCAACCCGCATCTCAGAACAGCATTTTGACACGCGGTTATCTGAGTTACCATAGACTTTGCCAGTTTGAACCTATACCTAAAAAAAGTTGCAATCAAAATTAAGCCATCACTCTACGACATTAAACTTATTTAAGTTTAATGTCGTAAGCAAAAATAATTCTATGCCAATCATGCAATTAAAAATAAGATGTCACAAAAGCTAATAAAGGAGATTATTTCATGGCTAAAAGAACATTTCTAATGCACTTCAATTTCCAATAGACAAACTTGGCAGCACCATTCATACATTTTTAAAATATGATACAACCGCAAACTTCTTGGTGTGGAAGAAAGCAAAGCTTCACCAAAGGAAATGTTGACTTAAACATTCAAGAAGGCATTTGGAAAGACCTGTGGAGTCGTGGAAGAAGGTTTTCCTTCCTTCACTGACACCATGGATTCTTTCAGGTATCGGGCCATTTTGGCAAAAATGTGATGCCTTCAGTGTGTAAATTGAAGCTTGGTGATCACTGGTCTTTCCAGCAAGACAATAACTCTAAGGATACAAGCAAGTTGTCAAAGTCGGGTCATGGAATGTCCTTGAATGTCCCTCTCAGTCACCATTAAAATCCCAATGAAAGTCTTTGTTGAGATTTTATGGAAGCAGTGGCAGCACAGATACCAAAGAATGCCTTTGCTCATGAGAAATGTGTAAAACATCCAATAGAGAGGTGTCCGAAGCCTGATTATTAAGGGTATAGAATGGGTTGAATATATTTGACAGGACATTTTTGGAGAGAATTCATTATTTTCTATTTAAATATTTGGGTAAACTGAACTCTGTTCTCAAAATTACTCTATATTAAAAACTTTGACTATTTATTGAGGTTTAGTTGGTGTTTTAATTCACATTTTGAATGTAACTTCTAATTACCAATGATTTAAATTGTAACTGTAGTGGAATACGGTTACATTTTAAATACGCAGGGTTGCCAGATGCCAGCAAGGTTTTCCAGCCCAAAACCTTGTCAAAAACCGCGAGAATGCACAAAAAAAACGCCCAAAATTCTTTTTTTTTTTTTTTTTGGCTTGTTTCTCGTTTAAACACATAATCATTAATCTTTAAAATTACCCATTGGTCCGTGTACTTTCGCGTCCATTCGTTTTTCCTTTTTTAACCCGTTAATTGAAAAACGAAAAATGAACGGTTGTTGTATTTTTAAAACGCAAAGTTGAACACCAAAATTGTAATTTGAACTGTACGTTATAGCCTACACTAAATACTGCGCAAAAAAAAAAAAAAAATTATATTGACGTATTTTCAGATTTTTGTTTGACTTTTTGCCCCTTTATTAAACATTTTAAAATATTCACAAATTAATATGGAAAAAATGTCGATTTTACTGGTTTTCTAAGGCCAAACCCGGAAATTATATTTTTCCCGCAGTGCTGAATGAGAAGAGCCTCTGGAACCATACAGAGAGGTGATTTAGGGTTTAGGTGATTTATAGACTAATAATAATAAATGCGCCCAAACCCATTTTTGCCTGCAAAATATATTGCAAAACCGCCCATTTGTGCGGGAAACTGCGCAATCTGGCAACCCTGTAAATATGTATTCATGTTACATGTATTTTGTTACTCCCCAACCCTGTTTTTATATATATATATATATATATATATATATATATATATGCAGTTGTGCTCAAAAGTTTGCATACCCTTGGAGAATTGGTAATATATGTACCATTTTTATAGACAACATATATGAGCAGGCAAAACACATTTATTTCTTATGGGATTCATATTCAACTGTAAAACAAAACATGGCAACAAAGAAAAAAAATCAAAAGACCCCTGTTCAAAAGTCTGTATACCCTTAGTTCTGAATACTGTGTACTGCCCCCTTTAGCATCAATGACAGTGTGCAGTCATTTGTAGTAGTTGTCTTTGAGGCCCCACATTCTTTCAAGTGGTATAGCTGTCCATTCTTCTTGGCAAAGTCAAGTGGTTTTTATTGTCATTCAACCATATACAGTCAGTACAGTTCCTCCAGGACCATGGTGCTACATAAAACAACATAGGACAAACACAGAACCACATGAGACTACACAGACTAAATAACATACCTATATAAAGTGCACGTGCAAACATGTGCAAAAAGTATGGGACAGTACAATAAATGACTAGCAATGAACAGGACAATATGCACAGTGAGAGACAGTGCAGTGCCGACCAGCACACAGTAGTGCAAAAAGATGACAGTTACTAAAAATGTAAACATAACATACTATGAGATAGTTTTCTATGCACATAGCAGTTATTGAGGTAGCAGACAGTTATAAAGTGACAGTAATTAAAGTGCAACTCAGGACGTGTGTGTGTGTGTGTGTCAGTCCAGTCTCTGAGTATTGAGGAGTCTGATAGCTTTGGGGAAGAAGCTGTTACACAGTCTGGCCGTGAGGGCCCGAATGCTTCGTTACCTCTTGTCAGACGGCAGGAGGGTGAAGAGTTTGTGTGAGGGGTGTGTGGGGTCATCCACAATGCTGTTGGCTTTGCGGATGCTGTGTTTTTCGTAAATGTCTTTGATGGACGGAAGAGAGACCCCGATGATCTTCTCAGCTGTCCTCACTATCCTCTGCAGGGCTTTGCGGTCCGAAACGGTGTAAGTCCCAAACCAGGCAGTGATGCAGCTGCTCAGGATGCTCTCAATAGTCCCTCTATAGAATGTAGTGAGGATGGGGGGTGGGAGATGTGCTTTCCTCAGCCTTCGAAGAAAGTAGAGATGCTGCTGGGCTTTCTTGTTAATAGAGCAGGTGTTGAGGGACCAGGTGAGGTTCCCCGCCAGGTGAACACCAAGGAATTTGGTGCTCTTGACGATCTCCACAGAGGAGCCGTCGATGTTCAGCGGAGAGCGGTCACTCAGTGCCCTCCTAAAGTCAACAACCATCTCTTTTTGTTTTGTCCACATTCAGAGACAGGTCGTTGGCTCTACACCAGTCCGTTAGCCGCTGCGCCTCCTCTCTGTATGCTGACTCGTCAAAATGCCTCCAGGTCATGCAAAGTCTTTGATCCGCACTTTTGAGATCTCACCAGAGTGGCTCGATGATATTAAGGTCTGTTGTCTGTGATGGCCGCTCCTGAACCTTCATCTTGTTCTGCTGTAACCACTGGAGGGTCAACTTGGCCTTGTGCTTAAGAGTCATTGTCATGCTGGAAAGTCCAAGAACTTCCCATGCACAGTTTTCATGCAGAAAAATGCTAATTGTCTGCCATTATTTTCTGAAAACATGCTGCATTCATCTTGCCATCAATTTTCACAAGATTCCCCCATGCCTTTAGAGCTCACACTTCCCCAAAACATCAGTGAGCCATTACCATGCTTCACAGTGGGGATGGTATTCTTTTCACTATAGGCCTTGTTGACCCCTCTCCAAACATGGCACTTATGGTCATGACCATCAAGCTCTATTTTGATCTCGTCATTCCAAATTACAGTGTGCCAGAAGCTGTGAGGCGTGTCAAGGTGTTGTCGGGCATATTGTAACTGGGCTTTTTTGTGGCATTGGTGCAGTAAAGGCTTCTTTCTAGCAACTTGATCATGCAGCTCATTTTTGTTCAAGTATTGTCATATCGTGCTCCTTGAAACAACCACACCGTCTTTTTGCAGAGCAGCCTGTATTTCTCCTGAGGTTACCTGTGGGGTTTTCTTTGTATCCCGAACAATTCTTCTGGCAGTTGTGGCTGAAATCTTTCTTGGTCTTCCTGAACTCGGATTGGTATCAAGAGATCCCTTAATTGACAGAGGGCAGGGCCTGGTCGTGATTCTGCACACCCGGCCCCTAATCAGTATAATCTAATTAGCCCTCGAGAGGGATAAAGGCAGACTGAAGATGCCAGTGGGACAGAGAGAGAGATTTATGGATGGCTGTCCCGACACCTGTGTGTGTTTGTCTTTTTGGTGAAGTGTATAATCCAAATATTATTTATATTGTCATGCCGGTTCTCGCCGCCTCCTTTCTCTAATCCCTTTACAAAGTGATTCAACAGTACTGACTGTCATTTTCAAGGCTTTGGATATCTTTTTATATCCTTTTCCATCTTTATAAAGTGCCATTACCTTGTTACGCAGGTCTTTTGACAGTTCTTTTCTGCTCCCCATGGCTCAATATCTAGCCTGCTCAGTGCATCCACATGAGAGTTAACAAACTCATTGACTATTTATACACAGACACTAATTGCAATTTAAAAAGCCACAGGTGTGGGAAATTAACCTTTATTGGCATTTAAACCTGTGTGTGTCACCTTGAGTGTCTATAACAAGGGTAAACATTCAAGGGTGTGTAAATTTTTGATCAGGGACATTTGGGTGATTTCTGTTATCATTATGATTTAAAAAGAGCCAAACATCTATGTGATAGTAAATGGCTTCTTATGATCAGCATCCACCAAGGTTTCTTAATATCTGTAAGTGAGCAAATTATGTGTTTTCTTGTCTTTTTAAAGCCTGTTTAAGCCTCAACAATAACAACAAACCGCCTGCATGCTGATCTGCTGAAATGAAGATGGACGTGTAATAAATTGGTGAACTCTTGAGCTAAACGCTCTCAATCTTGGCTGACAGTACAAATGGTGGAAGAAAATGTTTATGGAGGACAAACTACTGAGGGTGTCCTCTTCCTCTCCCGTTTCCTGGCTGGCTAGTGTGACGGGTACTCATGGAGAAGTATGACTGATTGCCACTTTGTTGGACAAAACAATTAAGTCCAATAGCAAAGTTGTTTTTGGTCAGGGGATATGGCCACTCATGCTTTTAACGGTCTCAAAAAGGATGATTTAATAGTGATGGTACAATAAAAGGAATAATAGCCCAAGGCATGTTTACAACAAGAGTATGGTCGGGCATCTAACGGCCTTTTAATTGCAATTCATTGGTCACCCTAGAGGTCATTGTGCACGACATCAAGCGGTCTTGGACACTTGAGGGGAAATTAAGAGTTGTGTACAGCCACTTGCTGTTTCGATTGCTCTAATTCAACCCTTCGACTTATATTAACACTAATTGGCGATGGAATCGTATCATTAGGGCGCGAGAGAAGCTCTCAATCAAGAGAAGTATCCAAACTAGTGAGGAGGACAAACTCCTTCGACATCCATATAAGGAGATTGCTGAAGCACTGAAACCCTTCGTAGCCAGCAGCAGTTGCGTGGCATCAACATCTACACTTAGCGCAGTGGACTGAAAATGCATTTATGTAGACTTGCATGATGTACAGAATGGCAAGACATATTTTTATTAATCAGTGCTTTTGTCTAGTAAAAATATGGGGAAAATCCTGCAAAATGCAAGATTTTTCAGAGAATATGGTAGAGCGGAGGAGGGCGAGGCCGGGCTGGAACAATGCACGCCCTGTCCCTAATCAGCCTGATGGGGGCGCGAGTGGGATAAAGGCGGCCGGTGACGACGACGGTTTGAGAGAGAGAGAGAGAGTTACAGGCAGCTGCTCTGTGTGTTTATGTTTGTGTGTTTTTGGTTCAGTTTATTATTAAAACTATTATTTATTTCGGCAAGCCGGTTCTCGCCACCTCCTTTCCCTTATACCCCCTTACAAATATATTTTCAGAGAAAGCTTTTCAATTTTTCAAAACAAATACTAGATAAATTATTTGTCTTATTATTTAACACAAAATTTGCTTCTCATTTAAACTGATTTAAGATGTTTAGATGTTTAGATATTTTTTTTAATAAAAAACCAGACAACAAAATACTGAGAAAGAGAATTTGGGCTTTAAAGTTTGTATTGTGCACTGTTTAGAATTGAGAATGAAATTGAGGTTGCATAAAATGATTCAGAATATATACTTAAAAAATACTTTGGTCTATTTTTAAGAATGACGCATTTCAATTTCATAACAAAAATCGATCAAATTGAACTGCGTAATGTTGAACTAAATTAAATGAATAAAACTTAAAATATTTAGTTTTTTATTTTATTTTGTGAAAGATTGCTCAATTCAATTTGATAGAATTTTTTATGAAATTGAAATGCATAAATATTAAAAAAAAAAAAATATATATATTTTTTTGGAGTGAAGTAGAATTCAATTGGAATTAAATGAAAAGAAATGTATAAAATTGCAGTAAGTGTAGTTTTTAATAAAACATTTATTTTACTTTCCATTATTTATTCCTCATTAACATTATACTGTATGCATAACATACAGGGTAGTTTCAGAAACAGACCATTTTAAAGTAATAATTAATGTTTGAGAATGTTTTATTTATTGCTAGAATCAATAAATGATTAATAAATTAAGGCGTGTAGAAACACTTAATGTCCCAGAATGCTCTCATTCCCCCCAAAGTCTTCTAAACGGAGGCAAATAACACGAAGCAGCTTACAAGGTGGAAACCTTAAATTCAATGACTGTTAATGGGTTTTAGTTTTAGTTTAGAGAAATATATCAAATCAGTCTATGGAGGAAAACTTCTATTCTGCATTTCAGTGAATGCATAATTAGTCCAAATGAATGATGCACTAATACTTGCAATTCCTTTGCTGAGTGACTGTGTTAAATGTCTTTGAATTGTAATTAAGTAAATTCCTCTTCCTGTCATTCCTATTAAAATGGAATTTAATTTCCGAATTTAGCTCAACTCTACTCGCCCAAACTGAAGAGGTTTGTGGTGCAGTTTTGCTCATTTTTAAATCTGTTTTTGAGCTAAAGGTTCAGTTCTTTTAATAAGAGTCAAGAATAACTCAAATAACTTGTTGTTGCTGAGAAAATTGTGCTAAATCACAAAGATTTCTCCTGAGACATAAAGCAAATGGTGTACGTGAGAGTCGTGTCAGTGTTCTCAATGGCTTCATAAGCTATTGATATATTTTTCCTTTGGGAATCTACTGAAAAAACAAAAGGCATCTTTAGCGTTCTAATGGAGATAAACCACTGGGGCTCTCCATACAAAAAGGCTTAATTAAACGGCCTCGTTAGATCGTCCACTGAGATTCGTGGCGACATTGTGAACCATGAAGAATACGGCTTAATAAAAATGTCAAACAGCAAGAATGGATTTTTTTTTCTTTTATGGGTGGATCAAACTCTCTTTAAAGCTGAAAAATAATAACAAGCACTGCGACAGTACGCTGATGGTGACTGGAGATGATTTTAGTCCAACAAATTCCAATAATTCAGTTTTTCCTCAAAGCCTGCCTGAAATATGAGCATGTGAATCTGGTGCTGAAGAACGCAGCGATGCATTACAACACTGACCGATACGGTTATAAACAGACACAAATTTGGTCTCTACCAATCTGAGTTGTTTTAAGATGAAGCAAATTGGCATTAAAATGTATTAATAATAATCTTTAAAAATTTGTACGCTAACTATTCTCGCATATTTGTAAGATTTACGATTTATCAAATAATTTCATAACAAAATTCCATTAAATTTAATTGTGTAATTTAATTTTTATTTTTTTTTTACAAAATTCAAATATTTATTTATTTATTTTATTTAAGATTCGATTTGAAGGAATTTTGTTATAAAATTTAAATGCATTTTATTACATTAATAAGGAGAATGAACTAACAATAAACTACATTCATATGTTGTAAATAGTGGTCGAACGATGTGGGTTTTTTTAATGGCCGATGCCGATATCCAGAGATAAGGTTGGCCGATACAATGCCGATATATCGGCATTATTATATAATTTAATATAGTAAATAACACTATAAAATGGCTAAACTTTAACTATGTAAGAAGTATCTATTAAATAATATTGAATATTTTAAATGGTAGATTCTTCTGATTTCTGTTTAGTCATAACATTTTAGAAATGTATTACATATGAAGAAATTGTCAATATATTAGGAAGAAGGAAATAAAAGTACACACAGCCGCCTAGCAACCATGTATGGCATGTCCACGTTAGCGATAGCATTTTCTTTCCTTTTCTCCCCAATTTTGAACGGCCAATTCCCAATGCGCTGCAAGTCCTCGTGGTGGCGTAGTGGCTCGCCTCAATCCGGGTGGTGGAGGACGAATCCCAGTTGCCTCCACGCCTGAGACCGTCAATCCGTGCATCTTATCACGTGGCTTGTTGTGCGCGTTACCGCGGAGACGTAGCGCGTTTTGAGGCTTCACGCCATTCTCCGCGGCATCCACGCACAACTCACCACACGCCCCACCATCCATGTGAGAGAACCACATTATAGCGACCACGAGGAGGTTACCCCATGTGACTCTACCCTCCCTAGCAACCGGGCCAATTTGGTTGCTAAGCAATTGCATTTTCTAAAAACACAATCTCAAACCAATTGTGCAAACAGTGCATATTGAAATGAAATGTACTTATAGTGCACCTGAAACGCTTTTACTTTGAAGTTGCGCTCGTGCGGATCAAACTCGTCTGCCGCGGCTCTGAAACGTGGACCGTTTAAATGACACTGTGTTGCACACCCGCCTATTATTGTAGTAACACGATGGCACGTAACAACAAAATGAACCGTGACTGTTTGTTTACATGTCTCAGTCACTTCACGTGCAAGCAGGCGATTTTCGGCGCACTTAAGAAACAAATCGTCCAAATGGGACAATTTATTGGCCAATGCGATAATTAAAAAAGTCAGATATATCGGTCGACCACTAGTTGTAAATATGTTGTAAATATTCTCTACGTTAATTCAGCCTGGTCTCATGAATATTACATGACTGTGGGAATAATTTTATAAAACGGAATCACATACTTCGTTACACATTTTGCTGCAGTTTCCCAGTGAATTGTCCAGCGGGGGGGGCGCCAAAAGCGAGTGAAATGGTGTTGGAATCAGACGAGTTTTTAAAGTGAATATGAGATGGGGTTTTTAATGAGTAAAACATACAATCCTAACCTAACATTTTAACCTGAACCTAACTAATAGTGATCTAAAATAAAATGAGAAATATGAACCATGTCGTGTCACTTCTTTGACACTTTCGTCTCACGTGCCAACTTGGGTGTTTAGCTGGGCTCGAACTGCATACTTAAGAGTCTAAAGCCCAACACTCAATCAGATGAGCTACCGTGCAAGTTAATCACATTGGAGTAAGTCTGTAAACGTAGACGTGTCTGTAACACAAACGTTAAAAAGTGTATTTTTCAAATGATGTGTTAGATTAAAAGTGCTTTGATACCATATATTAGCAGTGTAAGTAACAGTGCGAAAAATACGTGTTTATGAAGTCATAATCAGTTTTTTCACATATCCCAGCTAAGCTGGGGTCAGAGTGCAGGATCAGCCATGATACGGCATCCCTGGAGCAGATGGGGTCAAGGGCCTTGCTCAAGGGCCCAACAGTGGCATCATGGCAGTGTTGGGGCTTGAACCCCTGACCTTCTGGTCAGTAACCCAGAGCCTTAACCGCTGAGCCACCACTGCCCCATAAAGTTTTCGCATATCCCAACTAAGCTGGGGTCAGAGTGCAGGGTCAGAAATGGTACGGTGCCCCTGGAGAAGATGGGGTCAAGGGCCTTGCTCAAGGGCCCAACAGTGGCATCATGGTCATCATCAAAAATTCATTTTATGAATTATTATGAATTATCACATTATTTTGCAAGAAATAAGTCTATATTTAGTGTCGAAATTTAAATAAACATTTAGTGGCTTTTGCTATGAAAAGCGCCACTATTAGCATTTTACTATTCATTTTGCAATGCTAACTTTCAGTTTACTGTATATTTTGATTTCATGTTGATTTAAAGACACTCATTGTGACAAAACGCCAAAAATTAAAGTGGTGTTTGCCATGTAAATCACATGCCATGCCATGTAAATTTTGACTTTTTTTTTTTTTTAACTTTTTCCATTATCGAGATTCAATGGGAAAAATGTAGAGCAACACTTGATTTTATCCATTGAGAATTGACTGGATGGCGAAAAGTGGGCGTTACATACCAGAATGGAGTCAGCTGGTTGGAGAATTTAAACATTACGAAGACAAACAAATATTACATTCGGAGTAATATACACCAATGAATCATGCACAGTAAAACCAGAAACGTGAATTAAGAAAATGAAAAGTGTCAATTTTGGTTTCATGTTGACTTATTCAATCAAGAACTAGTTCAGGTCTTTTTATTCAGTTGCGTTTCCATTCAGGGTATCACGCACAGCATATTCAATAAAAGCATAACGATTTTTCTGTCTTGTTCTGTTCAACTAACAAGAGCGCTTCTGTGTAAGTGCTCTGTAAAAGTTTGGGGTTTAAACTTAATAAGCTGAACAGATTTCTCATTTACCTCCGTCTACCATTCCTCAATTCCGCAGGGAGAAGCCACTCTCCAATTCGCAATAAGGGAAGCAGTTAAATTCAGCAATTATTCGTCTCTGGTTATATTGTGCGGAGGGAGAGAGCGAGAGAAAATTAGTCTTTTTGTAGTCTCATTGGCTGGGAAAACCTGCCCTCCTCTTTCTGTCCTCCCTGGTCAACCTTCCTCTGGGACATTGTTGTCACTTCTCTTTAGCAGTAGCGGTCAGTTCGGCTTGGCAGATGTAATAGGTTTTGATCCTGACAAAGAAATGGCTAAATAATTCACGAGTAAACGTTCTCGGGGAAAGTCGGTGGACTTTCAGGACACACATATGCCTTCATGCATGGGATGTTAAAAAGCCAAAATCTGCATGTTGTTTCAAACCTGTATTACTTTTTCTTGCTTCTGTGAACAATAAAGGAGATTTTAGGCACATGTTCAGACTGCCAGTGACATCTCCTTTTGAAGAAAGTCATACAAGTCATACATTGGTGCGTCACAGTTAGTCACGTGACACGTGAGAACCAATAGAGTTTGCCATCAATGATGTCAAACGTGGTGGGAGACATCCAAATGCACAATTTTTGAACATACGTGTGAATCAGATTTGATGTGTCAATTATTTTGACAGTAATGAACTTTCCCTGGGCCTCTGCTGTGAACTTGTTTACCTATTTACAGAACAACATGCTTTGTTTTTGTTTTAGATGACATTACAGCTGACTTTAGGGTTTGGTGCAATTAAAGTAAATTGAAGTTATTACAGTAAACAAATTAAAGTATACACATTTTGACCCCAAAAATGCCAACATGTAACAGCTTGAATAAATCTGAAAGTTTAGCACAGTGTTGTTCTTGGTTTAAAATATGTCCATGACAATAAATGCATAAAATTGGTCTTTAACTGCAACACAAAATATATAATGTTTGTACTCATAATTCATAATGTATTACTCTGTAATATATATATATATACACACACACACACTGATCATCCACAACATTAAAACCACCTGACTAATATTGTGTAGGTCAAGGCTGTGGGGGTACTGACCTGAAGGTCAGGGGTTCAAGCCCCAATGAGTGTCATGATGCCACTGTTGGGCCCTTGAGCAAGTCCCTTTACCCCATCTGCTTTAGGGGCACCGTACCATGGCTGACCCTGCGCTCTGACCCCAGCTTAGTTGGGATATGCGAAAACTTTATGGGGCAGTGGTGGCTCAGCGGTTAAGGCTCTGGGTTACTGACCAAAAGGTCAGGGGTTCAAGCCCCAACACAACCAAGACACCACTGTTGGGCCCTTGAGCAAGGCCCTTGACCCTATCTACTCCAGGGGTGCTGTATCATGGCTGACCCTGCACTCTGACCCCAGCTTAGCTTAATATCCCAATATGTGAAAAAAATTATTTCACTGTGTATATGCAGAAATGTATGTATAATGTGTGACAATTGATCAATTATTATTATTATTATATATTATTTAAACACCGGAGGAAGACGAGGAGCGATGACTCCAGAGAACGATGCTAATCATCTTCTCTGTGTCCTATAAATTCCAGGCTAAAGCTTGAAAAAGCTCTCGTTACTACGTACGAGACTCACGGACACAGACATCGCGGCACGCTCACCCCGCCCTGCACCGAAGACACCTCACACTTTTATGTCTTAAACCTCTCACTTTTGCCACAATCACAATAAAATAACCCCTTGTGGGACCGTGCACTTAAGAATTGTCTGTCTGTGCCTCATTCATCCCGCCACACCATTCTCTGTCACATTGGTTTTGAAATGTAAATATATATGTACAAAATAGATCTGTGCTTACCGAATCTGGTGCTATTGGTGCTAAATTCTAACCACTGCCCCTAATGGCCGAAGCTAGAAGTGTTGTTGAACGCACGGGCATGTGTGTGAGCTCAAGTCCAAAGTGTGGCGCCAAAAGCAAGCTGTACTTTTAGTTGTAAATTATGTAATACTGTCAAAAGGAATGCATGTTTTATAAACCATATGTCCTAACCAAAACCCCAACCCTGAACTGTCCGTGGAGTAAAAATGTACAATGTAATTTTGGAGCGAAAAGGCAACTTCGGTTCGGCTGCTAATCGCAGGGTTGGTGGTTCGATTCCCGGCCCACACGACTCCACATGCCGAAGTGTCCTTGGGCAAGACACTGAACCCCAAGTTGCTCCCGATGACAGACTAGTGCCTTGCATGGCAGCTCTGTTGTCATTGGTGTGTGAATGGGTGAATGGGACACAGCGTAAAGCGCTTTGAATACCGCTAAGCTTAAAAAAGCGCTATATAAGTGCAGACCATTTACCATTGACATGGAAACATTGGCACTGTGAAATCACACCAGGACTGTGATTCCACATCACTTAGAGCTGTTGAGATACAAATAGCCAACATGGATACAACACGATCATATCTCACTTCCCACACAGCCAGACTTCCAATTCCAATCCCCTCTACTCCATCTGCAAGAGCAACCACTCGGAACAAAGAGCTTGCCCACATACACGACCACTCTTATAACAGATACCGAAGCCACAAGAAGCTTAATGTCAATGTGAAACACTGTTTGCAACCCATTTAACATCCGGAGTAAAACAGGGACTTGATGTTATATGTATGATTAAATGTAGAATGAGACTTATTTTTATCCATCGGGAATTGACTGGATTGTGATAAGTGGCCGTTACATACAGAAAAGTGTAGAAAAGAGGGATTCATGACATCATCCGAAAAGAAACGTTGTTTCAGAGGCGGAGCATCTTACTTTCAATGAAAGGTTATGAAGACAAAAGCTTTTTATTTATTTCAAATGGCAAAAAGCCTAGGAATGTGTATTAAAAAAACTAGATAGGGCCAATTTTGATTTCATGTTGACTTTAAGGCCTACCAGTGCGGAAAACACACGTTGTAGTCTTTCTATGCAAGTTTGAGAGAAAGTTGTCTTATTCGGAGTCAAATCTGCATCTATTTGCATCTCGCTTGAGCTTCCAAGAAGGAAAATTGACTGGCTTCCCAGTTATCATGTTACATCATAACAAAATATTGTGTTTGTGCCATGCATATGCACTGATGATACCACACTCGTCCTTGACATGTTTGTTCTTGCGGAGCGCAGGAAATGTAAATACATGCCTTGTTGCATCGTCTTTCCCACAGTTCTTGGCGAAGATGGGAAACATGCTGTTGCATTTATCCTACTAATGAGAGGATGTATCATTTGCTCGTGGCACTGCTAAGGGCACGAGATACAACACTGCACCCTGGTCCCTAATAAGCCGCCAAAGGTCAGAGAATGAGGAGCTTTTCACCAATTAGGACGTGTTTGCCTGGATAATCTAATGCGCCGTGACATTCGCTTGCCCTTTGCATTTTCAGCATTGAATGCTTTTTCAGGGATGCATAAAGTAAATGATAAGGATTTTGATCAATGCCGATGGAAATGCTTTGAGGGGATTGGTCCATCGGTGGGAAAGGCCTTGAGATGGGTTGGCAACGTTCAAAGCCTTTCCTCTTCGTGAAAACTTTGAAGATTGCACATGACAGATGTTCAGATGTTGGAGGAAAATGCAGCGCAACAGCAACCCAAATGAAATTGTTCAAAACTGAGAAAATAAAATGCCTTTGCCAGATCGCAAATTGCCTTCAGCCCAAATTAACATTTGATTCTGAGCAGAGTTACTAAAGGCATTGTGCGTTTGGCACGCATAAACTTGGTGAAAACCGCCCAAACACAGTGAGCTAGGATAATAACGCCTCTTAATTACTTCACCATTCCTCAAGTTCATATTTGACGTTCTCAACATCATTAAAGTTGCTCGATGCAAAGTGATGTGGCATTGGTAACCATGTCAAACACTTCTGCGTATCCTGCTGAGATGCACTGACAAATGAGCATTAATTAAATGTTGCATTAAAGCTGTATAAATAATCAGAAAGCGATTAATTAGGCCACATCATGTCAGCATGTGCACACAGGAAACAGTTTGTTTTTTGCTAAATGTCACTCACTTCCAACTTTCTCTTCCAAATAAAGATGTGAATTCAAAGTAAATTTTTGACCCTATTATCAATAAAAGTTAATGTCAGTTTTTGAAGTACATATAACTTTAAGTTTCAGGTTGGGTTCTGGTTTGTAATAAATGTAAGAGCAGCGTAGTTCTAGCGGGAAGATTAGCAGCTGTACATCATCGCTGGGTAACTCCCAGCCAATCACATGTAAGCCGTTGCTTTATAAATCTGCTCACAATCTATCACATTGCTGTTTCAGTGTGCTAACTCGGCAACCTCCTCCACCCCACCACCACCTGTTGAGTCCCATCCTGTTGGGGGTAGGCTCCTCGCCCCTGCGTCCTATCTCCAGCAGGATATGACACTTCCGAGTACAACTTCTTCGGATCGCCAGACGGGGCCTACGCCAAAGAGAGACATTACTGTTGCGGCATGTCTTGCATGTTTTTTCAGCATTTTATGCCGGACTGCTGCATTTTTTTTTTCTAGACACTGTGTCAAGTTAAAAATAACATACATTTTTAAAAATGCATCTCGGGCCACCTGTGTTCCATTCAGCCTGGTCTCATAAACACTATGTGACCGTCCTAAATTAAAATATCTATTAAATTAAATTCCGTGCTTTATTACACGTTTGGCTGCAGTTTCTCAGTGAAATGTCCAGCGGGGGGCGCCAAAAGCGAGTGAAATAGTGTTGTAACCAGACAACGTTTTTAAGGTGACTATTAGATGGAGGTTTTAATGAGTAAAACGTAGCTCCCTAACCTAAATCTTTAATATGAAATGCACATTTCCAGAAGAAACCACGTCATTTCGTCTTGCTTCTATGACACTCTCGTCTCAGTATCAGCTTGCGTGCTTGACTGGGCTCGAACCGAGTACTAGTGTACAAGTTCCAACACTATTTGACGTTTTTTTTACACTACCGTTCAAAAGTTTGGGGTCACCCAAACAATTTTGTGTTTTCCTGAAAAGTCACACTTATTCACCACCATATGTTGTGAAATGAATAGAAAATAGAGTCAAGACATTGACAAGGTTAGAAATAATGATTTGTATTTGAAATAAGATTTTTTTTACATCAAACTTTGCTTTCGTCAAAGAATCCTCCATTTGCAGCAATTACAGCATTGCAGACCTTTGGCATTCTAGCTGTTAATTTGTTGAGGTAATCTGGAGAAATTGCACCCCACGCTTCCAGAAGCAGCTCCCACAAGTTGGATTGGTTGGATGGGCACTTCTTGCGTACCATACGGTCAAGCTGCTCCCACAACAGCTCAATGGGGTTCAGATCTGGTGACTGCGCTGGCCACTCCATTACCGATAGAATACCAGCTGCCTGCTTCTGCTCTAAATAGTTCTTGCACAATTTGGAGGTGTGTTTAGGGTCATTGTCCTGTTGTAGGATGAAATTGGCTCCAATCAAGCGCTGTCCACTGGGTATGGCATGGCGTTGCAAAATGGAGTGATAGCCTTCCTTATTCAGAATCCCTTTTACCCTGTACAAATCTCCCACCTTACCAGCACCAAAGCAACCCCAGACCATTATATTACCTCCACCATGCTTAACAGATGGCGTCAGGCATTCTTCCAGCATCTTTTCATTTGTTCTGCGTCTCACAAACGTTCTTCTTTGTGATCCAAACACCTCAAACTTGGATTCATCTGTCCACAACACTTTTTTCCAGTCTTCCTCTGTCCAATGTCTGTGATCTTTTGCCCATCTTAATCTTTTTCTTTTATTGGCCAGTCTCAGATATGGCTTTTTCTTTGCCACTCTGCCCTGAAGCCCAGAATCCCGCAGCCGCCTCTTCACTGTACATGTTGACACTGGTGTTTTGCGGGTACTATTTAATGAAGATGCCAGTTGGGGACCTGTGAGGCGTCTGTTTCTCAAACTAGAGACTCTAATGTACTTATCTTCTTGCTCAGTTGTGCAACGCGGCCTCCCACTTCTTTTTCTACTCTGGTTAGAGCCTGTTTGTGCTGTCCTCTGAAGGGAGTAGTACACACCGTTGTAGGAAATCTTCAATTTCTTAGCAATGTCTCGCATGGAATAGCCTTCATTTCTAAGGACAAGAATAGACTGTCGAGTTTCAGATGAAAGTTCTCTTTTTCTGGCCATTTTGAGCGTTTAATTGACCCCACAAATGTGATGCTCCAGAAACTCAATCTGCTCAAAGGAAGGTCAGTTTTGTAGCTTCTGTAACGACCTAAACTGTTTTCAGATGTGTGAACATGATTGCACAAGGGTTTTCTAATCATCAATTAGCCTTCTGAGCCAATGAGCAAACACATTGTACCATTAGAACACTGGAGTGATAGTTGCTGGAAATGGGCCTCTATACACCTATGTACATATTGCACCAAAAACCAGACATTTGCAGCTAGAATAGTCATTTACCACATTAGCAATGTATAGAGTGTATTTCTTCAAAGTTAAGACTAGTTTAAAGTTGTCTTCATTGAAAAGTACAGTGCTTTTCCTTCAAAAATAAGGACATTTCAATGTGACCCCAAACTTTTGAACGGTAGTGTATATATCAAAACATAGTAGTGTTTGTGAAAAATAAGTTTTATAAAGTCATGATCGATCGTTGTACTCGTGAGTTGTGTGAAAGTGAATAAAACGTGCAGTTGTTGTAGCGCCTCTAGTGTTCATTTCACCAGGAAACTGTGACGAAACGCACAAAGTCTGTTTGCAAAAATGTTGTTATAGTATCGTTCATTTTATGAGACCAGGTTGGTTACGTTTAATTTGTTGCACTATGTCTTGCTTTTTTTTAGTCCAGGTGCCACAATGATTAGACGTTCAGAAGAATTTACATTTAAGCATTTGGCAGACGCTTTTATCCAAAGTGTCTTACAGTGCACTTATTACAGGGACAATCCCCCCGGAGCAACCTGGAGTTAAGTGTCTTACTCAAGGACACAATGGTGGTGACTGTGGGGATCGAACCAGCAACCTTCTAGTTGCAAAGAGAACTTCATGTAACTGTTACACATGATTTCAAATTGCTTTTCAAAGTTCAATGCGTCAATGTTTTTTTCCCTTCTGCTCTGGTGTGGAAGTTCTTCATTCAGGCTTAATTTTAAGGCCTGTGCAGACTCGTAAGTGTTAAGGGAACCCCAATAAGGCAAAAGAGAAAGCTGTCGCAATTCAAACAACATGCATTTTGTTTCTTGCTGAATATTTTGTTGGATCTCAATTATAGTAAGTTTCCTTGTGTGTCAGTCAGTCATTGTTTTCTGCACATTGCTCATTCCTTATTAAAAGATAGTCCGTTTTTATCAGAATAAATTCACTCAGTAAGCACCACATACCGCTTCCACCCACATCTGTAATTGCGGTATGAATGTGCAATAAGTGCTTAACCGCTGTCGTTCAATGCTATCTTTTCACAGACACTGGTCTGATAAGGACTGCTTCAGATAACCGCATAAGACAATATGTTATTGACCTAACCTCACTGGCAAAACTGAGGGGAGTTCAAAATCCTTGAGGAATGTAACTCAGAAAAGGGCTTGTGTTGAGACATCAGGTGATTTCTTTTTCAATTAACATAAAAGTTTTTGAATAAACAAACAGCGCAACATAGGTAAACGATGCAGAACATTAGCATAGTGATTAATGAAGCAATGTGAGGATGTGTCGGCAAACATGCACGACTGGTTATGAAAATCGCACTGCTAATTAAAGAGTACAGCAGTCAATCCTTTTAGATGATTATATATTCCTATGAGGATTTTGCCTGTGCTCTTTACAGATGTATGTTGTAAACACCTGTCT